>LGRX02009901.1:0-30520 GCA_001247695.2 Cymbomonas tetramitiformis | reverse complement strand
ATGCCGCTGCGAGGCTTCTGCCTGATGTAGACGAAATCGCGCACCTTAAACTGGTGTGGACTAGGCTCATAGCCCCCACCTCTTCTCCCTTCATAATGTAATGTATCACGGTGCTGTGCGACCTCCAGGCTGCAACCAGCGTGTACCATCAGTCGCCTCACCACCTGTGCTCTCTGGTGGAGGTCCTTGACTCTGGCATCCTTCTCATCTTCGACCTCAGCACCAAAATCTATGCTGGGCGCCCGTTTCAAATCAGGCGGCACTACTGCCTCTTGAGCAAACAACATGGTGAACGGCGCAACCCCCGTGGACTCCTGGCGTGCTGCATTATAGCTCAGCACTAGTGGCCAGAGCTGCTCATCCCACTCATAATCGAGACCCTTCTCCAAGGCAAGCTTCTTAAAGCAGAACTTCATAGTGCGTACCACTCTCTCGGTCAGCCCATTGCCTTCTGGTGAGTCTGGCGAGGTGACTCGCCGGTCAATCAGGCAGTCTCTGCACAGCTGCTTGAACTCGCCTTCAAACTCCTTTCCTCCATCCACCAAGCATTCTGCCGGCGCACCAAACACAGCCAGTACATGACTGCGGAATGCCGCTGCGATGGTGCTCGCCTCCTTGTCAGGAATGGGCACGCAGATTATGAACCTGGTATAGTGCTCGGTCATGATGAGCACTCGGTTGTTGCCAGACTTGGTCTCTCTCCTCGAAGGCCATGCCAAATCCAGCGACCAGCGATACATGAACGACACGATCTCAAGGGGGGATAAACATGCCTCCTCTCTCGCATGATGAGTCTTCACGCGCTGACAGGTCTCACACTGGGTGACCACAGCCTCCACGTTTTTCTTCAGATCGGCCCACCAATGGCGCTGCCACAAAAGATGCTGCGTACGTCTTATGCCCCAATGTCCAGTTCTGGAGTGGTATTCCTTTACCAACGCGAGACGGTCAGCAGGCTTAGGTATTCTCACCTCCTTGCCCGACATGGTGACCATGTAGATCTCGTCCGTGGCCTCGTCCCATCGATGTCGTGCTGCTCGCCTCCTTACTCGACGAACTTCCTCTCCTGGCAACCTCACTCTACCATTGGACTTCAACCATCTAAGGCACCATGCATCATCGTGTACGTCTCGATGCTTGTCACGGTCTGACTGCTGCTCAGCCACGCTGGCCATCAGGTCCTCAAATCTGGTGGTACACGCCAACCTGGGGAGCCTCATCTCTGACTCTTTGGCAGGCGGACTCCAGGCAGGCACATCCACGCGCGCTGCTGGGGTTGCGCCCTCCTTCACGAAGTGGTTCTCATGCCTCTGACGATACTGCGCCATGGTGTAGAGCTGCCACTCTTTCTTCTTCTTCTTCTTGGTTCCAGCCTTCTGTCGCTGGGCTCCAATTCCTTCTGCGCCTTTCTGCCCTTGCGAGCACATTATCCGCAGCTTCTCCTCCCAGTCACGATGGGTCATAGTCTTCGCCACCTGCTGGTGTATGCGTTCGAATTCTCAACCCATTCCGCCAGCAAAGCTTGCCTCTGCTGAAGGTCCGACCTCTCGTGGTCTGCCCAGTTGTTGTCTACAGCGATGGGCTGTCCTGGGGAATTCTCCGCCTCTGGGGATTCCTTGCTGTGAGGGAGCCCCTTCCTGCTTGCTTCTGCGACCGCCATCAGCAGCTCCATTGCCCTGCGATCCATGGCCAGGCCCAGAATGCTTGCCAATTCTACGTCGTTCAGGCCATCGGCCATGCGTAGCTCACTTGCGCTGTAGCCCATGGCTCGCGCCTTCTCTTCGAGGTTCACTTCTCGAGATTCTTCCTCGGCGTCTTCATCGTCCTGGTTGCGCACCACGGTGCCCATCCTCGCTTTTCTGAACGCTCTTGACCCTTGCGTCGCCATGATGGTGGGTAGTGCCCTCAATGGTTCTCCCACCACGTTCACCACGTAGTGAGGCGCGCGGTCTGTCCTTATCACCGGCCTAGGATGCCAGCCCTTGCATATGATTGGCGATACGATTCGTCCTTCTGGTCTCACCACCTTGCTCATGACGGAGCGAAACTGGTGGCTCTGGAACAAGTTGCTCCAATACGCTCGCAATCGATGTGCGTAAGCGCCTGCTTGTGCTGCATCAAAGGACACTGGTCGACCAATGACGCTAGCAATGTACGGGAACACCTCGTCCCTGATCTTGGTTCCAGGTCTGTGTGACAACGGAGAAACATTTTCCAGGATATAGCCTGGAGGCCTCTGCCGCTGCAGCTGCTGGAGTGTGGACAGAAGCCTGACCACTTCATAAAATAATTTGCTGTGCCTGCCATCCAGGCCTGTGAGTGTTCCAGCAGGGGAGAGATCCTGACATGGGAACCCACATACCATGACCCACTGGCGTCCTTGAAGAGCTCCTGCTCGTATGAAGTCGGCACTGGTGGTCTCGCGCAGATCTTGGGGTAGAGCCCCAAACTCTATTGCACGGGGCGAGATGAGGTCAGGATATCGTCTTAGCAATGCCATGCACCTGGCTCTGGCAACTGTCCGACTGCTCGGGGATATGTCCTGATACAGGTAGCGATCCACCTTCATCCCACTGCGAAGCAACATTTCTAGCCCAGCACATAGGCCTCCACATGGCTCGTAGCACACCACGCCTTCCTGCCGAGCTTGCGAGAAGAACCGACTGCCCAGCACCCTGGTGTCCACCTTCTCTGGCTTCAGGATGCGCTCACCTTCAAAGTACTCATTGCTGTACACAGCAGGGCTACCCTCGCCGTGCGTACCTCGCGTCGGCCTGACCAGGCCCAACGCCTTCCAAGCTGCTCTGGCTAGCCTTCCAGAGTCGGTCACCAGCTCAGGTAAGTCGGTGTCGAACATGTCCCCATGATTGCATTCTAATTCCTCGTGGTAGTGCAAGTCGAACAAACGATGCACTGGTCCTGTGCCCAGCTGCTCCATGGCAGCCATCCTGCAGTAGTTGGCAACCTGCACCTCTGGCGTGGCCTCTTCCCCTGGGAAGGTATCCCCAGCCAACATAAAGCACAAGTGGTCACCGAAGTGCTTCGTGTGAACTTCCCCCACGCCTGCGTGTAACGCAGTCACCTTCTCCCTCTCATGCCTCGCTCCAGTCTCATCCGTCGTGGACGGCAGTGGGTAGCGAGACGGCACGTCAGCGTTGCTGTTCTTGGCGCCTGGACGATACTTCACAGTGAAGTCGAACTCCTGCAAACTGATTGCCCAGCGTAGGTGTTGCCCTTGGAGATCGGCCTTCTCCATCAGGGTGGTGAGCGGTGAGTGGTCGGTCACCAAAGTGAAGTGGACTCCATGCAAGTACTGCCTCAGTGTGCGCACTGCCCATACCACTGCGAGCATCTCCCCTTTGAAGCTGGCGTACTGTCTCTCCGTTTTACTCAGGGATCGGCTGATTGCCATACAAATGTACTCCTTCCCATCATCGTCCTTCTGGCCCAGCACCGCGCCAATGCCATAGGTGCTCCAATCGGTGTACAATATGAGGGGTCTGTCATAATCGATAGGCCTCAGGCACCTCCCAGAACAGAGAGCATCCTTAAGTTCTTGAAGTGCTCGGTCTTGCTCCTTCCCCCAGGCTGCCTTGATGTCAGTGACCTCCTTTTTGAGCAAGTCATTGAGAGGGCGGGCCATCTCAGAGTAGTTTGGCCCCCCTGGCTCACCCACCAAGCCCTTATAGTAGTTCATCATGCCCAAGATCGAGCGGAGCCCAGTCTTGTCCTGAGGGCTTGGAAGCTCCTGGATGGCCTTGCATTTGGCTTCTTGCGCGCCAATGGAGTTGTGACCAATGCGATAGCCCAGAAAGTCCACCGTGGCTGCACCAAAGGTACTCTTGCCTGCATGCAAACGGATGCCAGCGTCCCCCAAGGTGCGAAGTACGTCCTCAACGTCCTTCAAATGCTGCTCAGGCGTGAAATCCGTGTAGACCACTACGCCATCGACGTACGCCACCGTGCAATGCTGCAAGTGCCGTAATTCGTAGTCCATGATTCTTACGAACGCAGAAGTAGCTCCAGCTGCACCAAAAGGCATCGAGGTGTATTGGTACAACTGATTCTTCCACCAAAACGCCGTCTTGCTCCTGTCCTCTTCCGTGGCCATGGGAATCTGGTGGAAAGCTTTGGTGGCATCCAGCGTGGTCTTGAACTTAGCCTTCGCCACCTTCTGGTAGAGCTCCTCTGGTCGGTGCGGCAGCGTATTGTCTTTGAGGGAGTGCCGATTGACACCCCTGAGGTCCACGCAGAACCTCGTCTGGGTCCACAGGCCAGTCTCGTGATCTTTCTTGCCAGCTACGACCACGTTGCTCGCATGCCTGCAATGCTTGGCTGCTGGCTCTATAAAGCCATACTCCAAAAGTTCCTTGCAATGAATATCGATGATTTCCTGCTCGCCCGGACTGTACTTCCTGGGTCTCTGGTAGGCGGCCTTGGATTCGTCTACGAAAGGAATGGAGAACGTGTTGTGCTCCGCTTTGCCCTTGCAGCCTGTCAGATCGTGAGGGCTGTTGGCAAAGGTGGTCTTGCACCTGCGAAGAACATTCCGCATTTCCTCCCAGTGCTCCTCCTTGAAGTCAGGATGTCCTCCAAACGTGGCATTGAGCTCAGTGTCGAGCCACGCTGCCTCGTCCTTGGTCACTGTCGTGTCACCCAGAGGTTGAAGCTCGTCCAGCACGGTGTACGGCAAGACCTCATCCTGCTCCGCGACATTGGCCACCCAGCCCGGCTCCCATTGCCTTGAGGATTGCTGAGCCTCCCAAGAAGTGCAGGGGGACGAACCCCAGGCGCTGCGTGTGGGTGACGTGACATCATACGTAGGCGCACACTCGGTCATCTTGCCAGCGACCCACAAGATTCCGCACAAAAGCAGAAAAAATCGCAAAATTCGATTGAAATGCGCTGCGGCTACCGGCGAGTTCGAAGCGAAGAAGCACGCCATGATTCTCCACCCCCCGTGCGCCAAGCGAGTACTCCCACCAGCAGCGGTGAAGACCACGACTGCAAGGACAAGCGCCATGTAGGCGGCTTGTGCGACGCGGTGAAGGCGGAGATTGCGTCGGAGCTGTGTCCAGCGCGCCGCGAAGCGAGGCTTGTCCAATCTGGCGGGCAAAGCGGGCAGGCGCACGCGGCCCAACAAGAAGACTTGGGACAAGCGCAGGGTCGGAACAGTCCATCCACGGCCATGTTGAACGCGACCTGCGTCCAGCGGGCAGCGCACGCGACAGGAGTCGTGGCACGCCACGTCCCCAGCGTAAATGTCGGCACAAACCCAAAGCCAGGCGAGGACCACGAAGAGGAGGACGATCGCACACCGTGACCAGCACGCCAAGGAAACGACCACCACCCGAAGGGGCATCACCATCCAATCCCCCGCACGCACACGGTGCACGCCAGCATAGATGCCTGCGGCGCGCACGATAAGGAGCCCAACGTACCAAACGTAGGCGAGAGCCCATAAGACCCAGACGCCGTAAGATGCACGAAGGGGGTAACGTCGAGCAGTCGACCACCATACGGGCAGCTGGCGCAAAAATGAGGCCACGAAACGCCTCCACCAAACTTGAAAGGGGCACCACGACAAGTGCCAAGCTACTGCCTCCCACATCGCCCATACGGCGACCATGGGAACGGGACCGCGTCCCAGCCACCACCAAACCACTGCACTGCCTGCAAACGAGATACACGCTCGCAGGACACCTGGCCTCAAGTGGACCGCCCGTGCAGGCGGCCCACGGCCACAGCGTTGGTCGTTCACCAGGGCCACCCGCCCGCTGCGCCCGGGGAGCCCTGCTGAAAATGCGTCTGCCTCTGCGCCTCACGCTGTTCGTCCGTATGGCGTTCGAACGCCTGCGTCTCTGCGCTGCATATCGAAGCAGCTGGAGAAGGAGGACACCGCGATGTGAGATCGGCTGGCATCCTGGACGCCCTTGGTGCATGAACGACATGGGTAGCAGCCCCATGGCGATCGACAGAAGGGGCAGACGAGCGCGCAGCACCGCCCGCGCCCGGCTGATGACGTGCAGGGGGGTCTCGAACCTCGTGCACATTCCTTCGCAAGGCCGTATCCATGTGTTCGGGTCTCTCGGCCACGCGAGCCTGACGGGCGGGCGGTGGCGGCGGCGGCGGCGGCGGAAGACGCAGCGCCTCCAAGGCCCCCAGGGCTGGCATCAACCATGGCGCAGCCGATTCCCTGGTTCCCCATTGCAAGCACGTGAACTTCCGGTCGTCCCGCTCGAAATACTCATTCGTGAACTCAGCATGCCAAGGAAGACACCGCTCGTCCTCCAGGAAGACGTAGTACACGGGTGTGGCATTCGGGTGCGCCATGCAGCGCAGCACGTGTGCCGCCCCAATCTCCACGTAGCGACACAGCGAGCACGCGACGTTCCGCGCATGACCCCCCGGCAACCTGTGCCCTGAGTCACGGTGCGACAAATCAGCCCAGGCTGAAACCATGGCCTCCAGGAGGCTGGAAGACGTAGTCTGTCCCCCAAGAGGGAGACGCCAGCCATTGTTCCCGCACGCGATGGTCTTGTTATGCTTCTTCTCAACTTTGCTGGTGATGCCCGGATGCTTCCGCAGCCTGAGACCCCGCTCCTTGTTGCACACGCCAAGCTGGTACATGACGCGCTGGCGTCTGCACCGATCATAGAACGTTATGCCAAACCGTATCATAAAGACAGTGAGGTTGCGGCGATCCTTCAAGGCTTTCACCTCCTCCACGGACAGAAATTGGCACACTGAACTAACGGATGCTGTGGCCATTCGTGTAGCGTCCCAATCTGACTATGCCGGAGATGTAGGCACCCTCCCAGGGGCCCGAGGCAGGCGACCTGCCCGCGGCGGACTCGGAGGCGTAGGAGGTGGGCCCCCCGAAGAAATTGATGGGGCATCACGCGGAACACGGACTGAGTCCGCCCACGAGCCAACATTGGTCCTGGCAGGCGATGCAGAGGGCGACCTCCCGCGAGGAGGGCTGCTGTCAGGATCTGACGACACCAAATCCTCGGTCCCATGGCTGCTGGACGAAGGCGACGGAGTACGGCAGTACGCGATGTGCGCGAAGCGCGGTGGCGAATGGTCACTGGACCTGGCCCGAGACGGCCCCGCGACAGCTTGAGACGGTCGTACAATCTGCGACGAGCGAGGTGGCGAGTGGCTGCTGGACCTGGCTCGAGATGGCCCTGCGACAGCCCGGGATGGTCCTGCTCCTGCGGCAGGAGCAGGTGGCTGCGCAGGGGCTCGCTTCGTGAGCCTGAAGTTGACCATGTTGTTGGGCGGTGGCGGCCTACGCTCCGCATCTGCATCGAGTGCATCATGGCCCTGCTGCCTGGTGTTGGCTGCCTTGAGCATTTTCCTCATCTCCCCCAGGCGCACGTACTCCTGAGCAGCGGCATTCTGGGAGAACACCCTACCAGTTCCCCCAAGACCATCCCCCACCGGGTAGTACTTGGTGCTCGAACCCAGAGAGATGAGCTCCAGAGGTGGCGCTACGTTGCCATATAGCTCGTACTGTTGGAGGATGCCAAACGAGAGGGACTCTATGTCCACCGGGCGAAGGTACCTGAGCAGCTGGTACGTCCAGACACCAGCGCTCTCGTACCAATGAGGGAGCTGAAGCTCATCCAGCAACTCCTCACTGTTGTACACGCGTGCATGATCCAGCGTGCAGCGCATCAGCTCGAGGTGCTGCGTGGCTGCGCTCGGTTGTACACAGAGGACACGCTCCTTCAGATCCCACATGAGGGTGCCAGCGACCTCACCACTGGGGTACGTGAACAACTCCTGGAGCGTGTGCTGCAGTCGCTGGATTGAGTTGAGGCTGTCGAGCGCTCTGCCTTGCTCCCTGGGCTTGACGACGTCTTGCTTGTTGGCAGGGGATGGCACGTGTGTCATATAGCTCCCCGTGAGCACCCAACGGTCCTTATCCTCATCGTGATCCAACTTCTGGTCCACATACAGCCAGTTAGGGGGCATCAGCTGGTCCACCATCACCCACTTCTGCTCGAGGCAGCGGACGAACTCCACGCAGACATGCTCCTGGGAAGGTCTGGCTGGCATGTCCTCAGGAAGATCTTGAAGGATGCGGCAAAGACGCGCAACATGGTGCCGGTCCAGGTACAGTCTCTGATCCGCCCAGTTGTGGTCAAGACGAACGTCCAGGGGCGGACGAACCCCAGTCACCTGGCCATCGGTGACCCACTTCGCGCGCCCACCCACCCAGGGGTTTGGTGCTGCGTAAAGTTGCGCAAGCATGCGCTCCGACACTGCCAGCTCGACAGGCGCCAGTAACGCCAGGTGGCTCCTTCGACCTCCTTCAAGCGAACATGTGTGAACGCGAGACCTCGCCTCGATCTCTGCGCGTGTGGCGACTCGGGGTCTAGGGGGCGCAGCAGATGGCCCAGACGAAGGCAGTGGTGACCCCACCGATGACTCATAGCCGTCATGGATGTGCTCAGACCGAATCCCAGAGGCAGCAAACCTCTCCTCCCTCGTGCTCAAGGGTGGGCACCCTAGCCATTATTCGCACTCCGTCTCATGCCCAAAGATCTCCGATTGCAAACATACCACTGGGTCCATCCTCCTGGGCTGGTGAGGATGCTTGGGTGTTGTCATGTCGACCAGCGGAAGAACCACCTGAGCATCCATGCCCAAAATCGTCGGCGCATGCGACACGGCCACGCAACTTCCCAACTTGATGTCGATCATCAGGGAATTCTTCAACGGCCCAGTGCCTATCAGCAGGTCCCAAGAGTTCTCGGCCTCGAAGGTCACGAAGGCGTACAACCGGTGAAGCGTCATGTGCGGCGTGCCCGCAGCCAGAATGACGTCCACGTAGCAGTAATGGGTGAACTTCGTGGGACTGTTGTCACATCTGGTGACCTTGGCGCCGGTGCTGGCTTCATAAATTGTGAGACCCAGCCGCCTTACAACAGCGATAGAGATGATGTTGCAGTTGGCGCCGGTGTCCATGAGGATCGCCCGGTATAGCATAAGCTCACCACCAGATGACACCAACGCCAGCCCCTCATACAGGGTAGCATTCCGCAACTTGCAGATGGGCTGCACCTGAGCCATCAATAACACCTGCTCGTCGGTCAGGTGCTGCGTCATCTTTGCCCTCAGTGCGTCGTAGGCGAAGGTCTTGATGGTGCCAGCTCGTACATGTCCATGGTCACTGAAGTCAACCACCCCCAGGTCGTCCACGCAGGCAGCGGCTGCACATCGAGCGGCGGCGCTGTCGACCACACCGTTGGGCATCTCGTCCAATGGCACCTCCTCGATCGCGCGGTGTCCTGCACCATCTGCCTCCCTTCTTACTCCTTGCGTCGCTGTGGCGTGCGTGTCCTCCAGCTCATGCTCGTTGACCTCGGTGGGTTGTTCGGTTGCATCATTCGGACCCTTGCCCATGAGCTCCTCCAGCGCCAAAAGGTTCTCGATGTCCTTCGGGAGGTCGATGGCGTTCTGGGATATCAGGATGGCAGCAATCTGCGAGCAGGCGCGCACGGAGCTGCGAAGATTGGATGCCAACAGGTGGACTTCCTGCTGAGTACGTTGGGAGGAACGGCTCTAGGCACCTGAGCGGCCCTGTCGAACTCCTCCGGCGTCTTGACCTGGAAGCCCCGCATCTGCTGAGTGCTGCCCAAGGCGACAGCGGCGCTGGCCTGGAGACTCGGTGCGTGACCGATGTCAACACCATGACCACCTTCCAGCCCACCCCCAGCAGGGCAGTCCTGCTCATCCTCCTCGTATTCAGCCTGTTGGGTGAAGTGGGAGTCGTACTCAGTCTCCGCATCACTGACCTCTGACCGGGCCTGTGCATCGGCGATCTTGTCATCCTTTGGAGGTGACCCTGCCTGGAGACCTGTCAATTCTGCGGCGAGTTTCTCTTTAACCTCGGCACTGGCAGCCACTTGCTGCTGCTGCTGCTGCTGCTGCTGCTGTTGCAGCGGCTGCTTCTGCTTGGCCTCAGGGAGCTTAAGCCACTCCTTGGTGGTGATCCCCATCTTGTGCTTATCAAAGCGGTGTGCGATGTTGTAGGCACGCATCTGGGCATTCTTGACCTCGTCCGGCCACTTGGAGTTCTGCCTGTCCTTATGGAAGTTGGGCGGCACCCGGGCCTCACGACACCCCGTGTAGCAGCGCTCTGGAGAGTGGGGCAGGCGCGTGAAGCACCAGTCACACTGGAACTTCTTCGAAGCATCAGGTGGTGGCACCTTGCTGTAAGAAGGCTTCTGACGCTCGGCATTGTTCGCTTCCCTCGCAGGTTTCTTGGCGTCGTCGCCACCATGCTGTGCTTGATCCTTCTTCTTGGGGTCCCTGCGTCTGTCCCCAGTCTTGGAGGCAGAACCCGAGCGCCTCATGGCCGACACTAGTGCAGCCAGGTCAAGCCCCATCTGCCTGGCCTCGTAGCAGGAGTACACGCAGTTGAGCCTACGAACCAGCTCCTGCTGCAATGTGAGAGCCCACGCCTCCGCATCGTTCTTCAGCTTGTCCTGCACCTCCACGATCACCTCCAGGTCCTCCCATGTGACCTTGTTGGGGCTTGGGGGCAGGATGGCTGACACGCAGCTGCTCGGACACGCGATCTCGGTATTCTTTGATGCGCAGGCCCTTGATGCATTCCTCGATGTCCTGCCTGACGACGGAGTCCTCCACCCTCTTGCCGGTGTTGAGTGCTGCCTCCCTGCGACGACAGCTCTTCACGTAGGCGAGGCCGTCCTGCTCGTTGGTCTGCGGCTTGGCGATCAAGAGATCCTCCTTCTCTTTGGTGCCCTTCATCAAGAATTTAGCTTCGAGCTCTGCAACGAAAGCCCTCAAGGCCCAAAAGTAGTGAGAATCTTCAGTGCCATCTGGCCCCGTGAGACCCTTCGTGGAGGTTCCCTCGCCTGCCCACTCATCAGACTCCTCGCCATCCTCATCACCATCCTCGAACACCTTACAAACTGCCCAGGTTGATCCTGGCGCCAGCTCATGAAAAGGAGGCTGCGCACAACGCACAGATCCCTGGTAGGCGTCTCTCATGGTAAGATCCTTCAGGACATGACAAGCGTGTGAAGCCATGACGCCATCCTTCAGGTAGGCAGCGCACCACCAGTCATAAGCGACTGAGGTGGAATGATCGTCCCCTGCTAGAAACGAGGGTATGCTATCCCACAATGATCTGAAGTCTGGCCTGGACTCAGCGAAGGCCTTCTTCTGCTGCTGACTGAGCGCATGGAAAGACGCTGACTTCGTGTGCCTACGCTTCTTGGCCTCAAAAGCCCGCTGCACTTTTGCTACCATGTCCACGAAACGCCTGATGAAGAGCGCTCTGTCCTCATTCTTACCACCAGTGTACTGGAGTTTGACGTCTTCCTTGTCAAGTGAGTGGCTCTCCCTGTCATAGTAATCCATCTCGTCTACGTCGTCAAGCGCAAAGAGAAACTGGTTTGCAGGCGCTGAGGCTGCTACTGCTGCTGCGAGTGCTGTTGCTGCGAGCGCTGTTGCTGCTGGCGATGGCGGTGCGGAGGGAGTGGTTTCTGAGCCCGACCCCTCTGCGCTCATATATTCCGTGTCAAGGTCCTGACTGACCCGCTCTCGCGCCAGCCGTCGTGCCTCACGTTCTCTGGACTGGACTGAGGCAGCGCTTGGCTCTGCCTCGCCCTCCGTGGTAAAGTACTGTGTTAATGCTCAGCCAATGGGACCAAGGAAGAGTCCCCTCTCTCAGCGCAAAGCTCGTTCACCAGTAGACTGGAGGCTTGATTCGGTAGCACTTCAAATTTGTCGCACCGGGTATTTTATTTGTCGTGTCGCAAGACAGATTGGAATTATACCGTGCGACAGAAATGAGCCGGGAGCTCATATCTGTCGCAGGTGCGACAATCATGAGTACCACGCTCATTTCTGTCGTGAAAATTCACAGAAAATTTCCGAAAATGAAATTAAGCTAGGGGGAACACAAACGAATAGTACCGCGATTATGACTTGAAAAACAAAATTACTGAACGAGTAGTACCGCGAATATTACATAAAACACAGGTGTATTATACGATCACTTGGGGACATTCATATAGCACGGAGCATACATGAGTAGCAAGCAAGCAAGCATTTCAGATGGATAAAGATACTAAGAGAAAAACCGATTACTCTCTTAAAAAATATTAGCATAAATACTTATTACTACTAGGCTGCTAGTTTCTAATACAAGGATTCAACTACCCGAGGGCGATATGAAAATCTAAACTAGGAAACTAGAGCACAGCGCACGTTCCAAAATCTTCAGAACCAAAACGTTTCCTGCAGCACACGAACAGCGAATCAGTCAGGACGTTGGGGATCGAACCCAATACCGACAGCCAACTGCTGTCCGCAGTTCACCCTCGGGTGGGCGTCTACGTACAAAATAGACGTTTTGAAAACAGCAGCGGAACAGTGGGTGGAAAATCTAAAATTCTGAACATCACTAATCGGCGAAACCTAAACAGAGCTGGAAGTCACAGGATGCCGCGAGCACTCTGCTGGCGGCATAAAAGGATGCTCGGCGTAAAAAACAAAACCTGCAAAAAACGAAACGCTGGTTAGTAAAGACGTTGGGAATCGAACCCAACCCGTCGGAGAATCCCGCCGGTCTCCAAGCACCCCTTCAGCTTAGTAGGGCCAGAGGGAAAGATGCCGCCAGGAACGTTGCTGGCGGCTTCAGAAAAGGCACAGCATGAATTATACACTATGGCCGTTGCTGGCGCCTTCAGAAAAGGCACAGCATAAACCTGCAAAAAAACAGAGCGCTGCTCAGGAAGGAAGAATTCCTGTTGAAAATTGAACCCAAACCGTCAGGCGGGATGCAAAGACGCCCGACGGCCTCCAATCATCCATGTATCGCAGGATGGGCTGCTGGTGGGATGCGGCTCATGTGAGAACATCGCAGGAACGCCCCCCCGCCGGGTTCCACGCATGCACACGAAAACATGGTCGATATGAAATATCGCTAAAGAAAAGTAGCGCGCAAAAATCATTAATCAAACAAAAACACAAGCCGCGCGCTGAGACAGCGAGCAGGTAGGCGCAAGATAAGAGCTTGGAGAAAAATGAAAACGTTGCCGACCAGGATCATACCATATCCACTTTAGACTTTTGTCCGGGCCGCGCCGCCGATAGGAGTGGTGAGATGATCTTGAATGACGAGATGCGTAAATAATTGTAAATTCCGCATATCTTCGGGGTAAAATATGGAATTGTTACCCGTGTCTCTCGTTGTCGGTTACTAACGATCGGCCGAAACAATCCGGGGTAGGACTGCTGATGATGATGTTGAGATCGGTAAACCTGTTATTAGAGCAGTTTTGCGACAAATTCATAATTGTAAATTCCGCATATCTTCGGGGTAAAATATGGAATTGTTACCCGTGTCTCTCGTTGTCGGTTACGACCGAACGGTCGAAACAATCCGGGGTAGGACTGCTGAGATCGGTAAACCTGTTATTAGAGCAGTTTTGCGACAAATTCATAATTGTAAATTCCGCATATCTTCGGGGTAAAATATGGAATTGTTACCCGTATCTCTCGTTGTCGGTTACGACCGAACGGTCGAAACAATCCAAGGTAGGACTGCCGAGATCGGTAAACCTGTTATTAGAGCAGTTTTGCGACAAATTCATAATTGTAAATTCCGCATATCTTCGGGGTAAAATATGGAATTGTTACCCGTGTCTCTCGTTGTCGGTTACGACCGAACGGTCGAAACAATCCAAGGTAGGACTGCTGAGATGCTATCGTATCATGATTGGTCGGTATAACGCGAGCGCTCGACACATTCATGGTAGGACTGCTGGCATGGATGGAAAACAGTATATATATCTTCGTGGTATAATTTTGAATTGTTAAACGTTTCTCTCGTTGTCGGTTACGACCGAACGGTCGAAACAATCCGGGGTAGGACTGCTGAGATGCTATCGTATCATGATTGGCCGGTAAAGCGCGAGCGCTCGACACAATCCGGGGTAGGACTGCTGACATGGGCAGAAAATTTTCGAAAAATTTCCAACGGCATAATTTTTGAGGGACAGCTCCTGCGGTGTGGCCTGTTGATGTCACTTTTTTCCAGGAAACCTGTTTCGCTCCTTTAAGGGAAACGAAATGAAAAACAGCATATTTCTGAAAAAGCTGCGAAGCGTCGTTAATATAAACGAATCTTTTGCGACACGACAAATAAAATACCCCGTGCGACACAAATGAGGGGCTACCGCTTGATTCAGACTGGCTTAGGCCAGTGCACTGAGTGCTCCTGGATTCACCTTGCTGAACAAGCGAAAGAACGAAACGCGTGTGGCCAGCGAACGCCTAGAGGTCCAGCACTGTGCCTCAGCGCTCTGAATCAGCAGAAGATGCAGAATATTCGTGCGAGGAAGAGTTAAAGCTGGGCCAGTGTGCTGAGCACTTCTGGATTAGCTGGGCCAGAGTTCATCAGGAGCACAGTGAAAGTGAGGGCAACTCCACGACACCAAGAATAGCACTGATACGCAGCGGTGTGAGCTAGGCCAGTGTGCTGAGCACCCCTGGATTCACAACACCACTGCTAATCAAGGGCACCATGGCTGGCATAGAAGCTCACTCCCCAGTCCAGTAAGCAAGTACAAGGTCGCTGGCAGAGTTGGGAGCTAAGCCAGTGTGCTGAGCACCCCTGGATTCGCAGCACTACTGCTGATTCAGAAGGTGGCCTGTGACATGAGGGCCTCACCGGCTGACCAATACCGTAGAAAAGATAGAAGAATTCTCCAACACATTATGATAAAGCACTAGAAGGTCACTCCAGTAGTAAGCAGCACTCCAGGCTGGTAAAGTAATTAACTCTGAATCCACCAGGTAACTGTGTCACACCAGGGAATATCGCTTAAAAGACCACTCAGTTGTCGCCTTCAGGGCTGATGCTGCTGCCAGTCCTCTGGCAAGCTTTTCCCCTGCTTCAGGCTTAGGCCAGTACACCAGGGGTGTCCCTGGATTAACCGTCAGACAAGGTGGAGCTGCCCAAGAAACCGTAAGTTGCAGTTCCAGACATGGAGCAGTGACTCACTGCTGATCCACTTCTTTGCTGGTAAGTAAAAGCAGATGTCGCCGCTAATTAACTCCTAGGCCAAGCACACCTGCCTTTCAGCTAGGCCAGTACACCAGGGGTGTCCCTGGATTCACTTCAGACAAGGTGGCCAGCTGGAGAACCCACTGGAAGGTAGTTCATCAAGGTGCACATTAGCTGTTGATCCACTCTTAGCCGGTAAGTCAAGGCAGATGCCGCTGCTGATTAGCTCCCAGGTAACACACACTTGCTTTTCAGTTAAGCCAGTGCACCAGGGGTGCCCCTGGATTCACTTCAAACAAGGTGGCCAGCTGAAGGAACCACTGAGAGGTGCTCATCCAGGTGTACATTCACTGCTGATTGACTTTGTCGCCGCCGCCGCCCAAGCTCATGCCGTGCTGATTAGCTCAAAACTGAAGGACACCTGTCAGCAGCTAGGCCAGTGCACCAGGGGTGCCCCTGGATTCACTGCAGAACAAGGTGTTGAGCATATCACCGGGTAGAAGGAGGCCGCTCATGACTAGTGAATTCAAAGCTGATCCGTCGCCGCCGTCACTGGTAGCTCTTTCAGTGCAAGTACCACCAAGTTCAGGGAAGAAAAAGGGTCCGCCAGTGCACCGTGGGTGCCCCTGGAGTCGCCTGACTTCCGAATCCGCTCTTTCAACTGCTGCTGACTTCTCGCCAAAGGGCCTTTACTTCCGGATTAACACTGAAATAAAAAGCCGCTCCGCGCAGGACATTATTGTTTTGAAAAAGTATGAAAACAGCAGTAAAATGTATCCGTCAAAATTGATATTATATCACAAAATACGAATTATTGTGTACAAAAGCTGTGAGCAGAACTGTCTTAGCACTCTAGCACTGGCACGCGAACAGCCACCTAGTACTTGCGAAGGCAAAACAATAATGAGTCCACTAGCCTGACCTCCGGTCAGAGTCTACTTATATCTCAATGCTCTGTCACATTTCCCAAAACTGTAACGGGTTCTAGCCCTTAAATCTTCATCTGGCCAATGGAAAGTCATTATTCCATGCCAGCTCTAACAATGTTACCGTTCACCGCATTCTGACTGACACGTCAGCGGCAAAGGAGTCACTGCCATCTTCGTCTTATCATTCCCTGGTCATTTGATGGTGACCATATCTTCTCTAACAAGTCTGCATCTCACAGATGGTCATCTTCGCAAAGCCTGTCATGCTGTCACCACTGTCATGCGTGTCACCAGCTGAACAAACCCGGCGCGGTACCATGAGAAGCCGGCGTTTGTTACACGATGATGGCCAATGCGGGGCATGACCAACGCGGCGAGGCACTTTGCCCCACCGGCAATACATCCGCTCGGCCCTCGACCAAGCCTGCCAGGCGGGGAGCCGGCGAAGCACAATGCCGAACAAGGAAGACACCCGCGGCACTCAACCTGGCCAGCCACGATGCGGCGAGCCGTTGGAACGTTAGAACCCCTACACCTACACGGTTTAGTTTAATTCAACCGAATTTTTGGTTGGTACTTTTACCTTGTTGGATCCAATCCTGAGCACAACAAATTATTGCCCACAAATTAGTGTGAACAAATGTCACACGCACGCCCATCTATCCACCCACAGGCACACGCGGGTGGCGCGTGTAATTTTCGGCAATATTTGGAAGAATATTGATTTTGGACCCGATTTTGGGACCCTACTAGGCAATCACCTTCCACCACTCGCCTTTTGCCCGTAGGCCTCACTTTTCAAAAAATGGATAGCTCGATTTTTGGTAATAAGAGTACCATGCGTACAGCGTGCCTATGTCGATGGCGTGCTTCGTTGGCGCACACGCACACGTACATATACAACTTTCTCGGAGTTTGGGTGTATCGACGCCATGTCATGGTGGGAAGGGGGGTCGATAAAAATTCATGGGTGACAAATCACAAGGCCAACCACTTCGCACCTCAACCTAAGTGCAAGCCCAAGCCACGAGCTACCATGCACCTATAGAGCTTGCCCCTCTGGATACGTGTCAAGGGCAGTGGGTGGCAAAATTTAATCCGGAGATTCATGACCCCCAGTGTAAGGGGTCGTCCCATCCCCCATCGCACCGTCTCCCCAAAGCCGAACCCCTGCCGGTTCCCTGGCCGGTACTTTTTGGGTGCTTATATGTACGTCCTTCGAATGCCCTACCCGAGGTATGGGAGCAGGGTTATCGCATCCAAGAGATGTGCACGGGATGAGGAAGATAAAAGTGACGGGTGATTTACCCTTCAGATAGTAGGAATGTGTGGACGATTTCTCGATAGTACGCAGGTCGTGGGACCGTGCATCTCACGTAAAATTTCCAGTGCAAACAATGGCAATAGAAATGGTGTTTACAAGCTGACTTACAAGCTGACTCAACTCATTATCCAAAGCTTATTGTTCATTTGAAAAGTAACCTCGGGTCTTACGACAAGTCGTGGAATACTGTTGATACCGTAGGTCAAAACACTAATTCAAACTAAGGCACTTACATAGTTATGCCTATGTTTACGAGCCATGCTACCGCTATATTCAGCTATACTTGAGCATGTACCGGTGCGACGTGCGATATATATGACAAAAGTAAAAGCACATGTTTCGCTGTTGACACGTTCACAAAGTAAATTTCCCCACAAACGGAGTCTTTTAGCTTACAAGCTAACCGGAGTGTTTTAGCTATGAGGGCATTAAGTCTGCGGTGCACTCAATGTAACAGCTTGCTTAAGTCAACACCAGTAGGGTCAAACAACATCTAAAACACGCGCGCCATGCGTTCCACCGCTAAGGTCACGCTACACCTAAAACACGCACGCCATACGTTCATCTATTTGGCTGTGCGCCCGTGCAACGACTCAAGTCGTCGACCCAAAAGATATACTTTCTCTGGACAGTTGAAACCGACGGCGGTGAATATCTCAGGATCTCGAAACGCTGCACTTGAGTTTAGCAGTGAAATACCATCCCAACCGTCACAGGGCGAATTTTTATGGTGTGTGGCTTGCGCGGCGGTTTCAAGCATGTTCTCAAACCAACGCCTCTGGACAAGCCACACATATTCTACATCCCAAACATAACAGTCACAGTGTGACCTGTAGGTCATCTATCTATATATTGAGATATGCACACACAGGTAATGGCCCAGCAAGAGCACAACATACATCACCGAGGCTCACTTTTCAGAAAAAGCCGCAGAAAGCTTCACGTCCCTTTGCGTCAACTTTGATCTCAGCCGTCCCTGGTGCTTGGCTAACAACCAAGTCTCCCCACAGGGAGGGATCACGGTCGCAAAGCGCATCAATTTCTGCGGAACCAAAATTTTTCGCCTTGCTCCAAGCACGGAAGTCATCGCAGCCCCCAATCGCGGTATAAACCACTGCGTCATCTGCTCCCAAGGTTTCCATCCAAACGAATGGGGCGCTCCAACCTTCACGCGCCATGTACTTTTTTCGCTGCTCTTCGGTGGCAAGTTTCGGTTTCAGAGCGTCAACGAATCCGTAGTGATCATGACTGAGTCCAGGGACCCCAAAAACGAACCACGTCTCATACTCATTGGCCTTCAAGTCCGCGATCTTGTCCGCTATTTGGCGAGCTAACCCGGTATTGTGGGAATAAGAAAACCCGGAGATGCACAAGCGCGTCTTCCCCTTCGGCACGATAGTTCCGGATTGTGAGGACATTCTTCCCGTCGCGTCGGTCTCTGCCGTGTGCCAAGCGTTTTATATCAGTTGAACAGTCAAAACATTCACTTCAGGGAATTAAAGTATCCAATATACAACGCAGAGCACGGCAGCATCAGCACTTTGACTTATAATAAGGTGTACAAAATAACGGTTTTCAGATATTCAAATGTTTACGATACGTCATTCGATTGAGCAGCAACGATTGGACATTTCAAGAATGCATTTCTATAATTACCAATAACGATTGGACGTTTTTTCCAACGCAACACGCAGTCAAACACCCAACCGCCAGAAATTTCTGGTGGATGGAATTTTGGCGGATCCGATCTTGCGGACGCTCACGAAGACACGAACAAAGCTTTTCAAAACACTTAAGGAATCGGACGGCAAGCTCGTTTCCGGCCGGGCGGGGTCTCGCAATCTCGCACAGCCGAGCGGCAGCGGCACAGCAACATCCGACAGCTACTCTGGCTGAACCTAGTTCTAGGAACTTAAACCAGAGCCTGCGGACGCGTTTTTCTTTCTTTCTTTGACTGTTGCACAAATGACTGAATTCGATGGCGACAAATTTGGGAAAGATGACACGGTGTTTGTCACAAACCACGGCTTATCGTGTACCTCAGCCGGGTTGTGACACTCGCTGTAGCAGTCTCTGTGACGAACATATGACTGTGCTAGGAGGCAAGCACAAGAGCAAGAAAAACGGCTAAGTATAAAACGCAGAAGTACTGAGTACGGAGTACAGTAGGACCGATCAGAATGATGTTGATGTGAGGTGCCTAGACTGTTGTACGGAGTACTCAGTACAGTTGAGTTATGGAAAGAGTTCCTGAATGTATAAGAACTCTAAGAGTAACCCGTTTCGGGGAGATGAACTGAACTGAAAAGTAAAACATAAAAGTAAAGAGCCGTAACTGCTGTATATTGTGTATTGAAAGCATGCACTGATAGCAAAAGCATAACTATTAAGATTTACGAAACCGAAGTCTTGTAGTTGACCAATCGTAAGCATACCTCGTGCGGTCGTTTAATAAGTGTAGAATAGTATAAGTCCGAAACCGTAAAGAAGAGAAGAAGTCAAGTGTGGACTCCTACAAAATGGTAATTAGTTCGTGTTTTCACGTTGCTTCCTTGTCTTTCTTGCGCAAATTCTGATCAACCCGCCCCGCCTTGTGCGATTAGTTAGCGAGTACTTGCACTACGAAATCGAGAATGCCTGTGCTCTCGTTCTTGTTGCGCGGTGGTGTGTGGGATTGATGGTTCCAGGTTGCTTGGAGCCGCGTCGGTGTGGAGAAATCTAGCTCGACGACAATCTTTTAAGGTGCGAGCGTTGCCTTGGTCCTAGCACGCATACACGCATAGCACGCATATCCGTGCTTTTGGACTCGCAGGTGCGGGGAGACCAAATCGCCTCCGTTTTTCGGCAATTCCGACCCTTCGCGGCGGAAGCGCTGCGCAAATTTTTCAATTTTGCGTAAGCCTTTGCTGAAATTCGGGGTTGGTTCGGGGTTTCCCCTACCTTTAATTTAGCCTTCTAGTCCCCCCTATTCGGGAATCTCCGCGCTTCGGCCGGTGTGCTTACTTGTGCTCGCGCGCGAGTGGCGTATTCCTGGGATCGGGTGCTAGTTGCCACGTGTGTCGTGTACACTTTCGGTTTTAGCTAAATTAGATCTCACGCATAGCACGCATACTATGCCCATGTATTCAGATGAAGAGGAATGCCTCGGTCGGTCGGGCCGGCGTGGGGGGGGTCGGGCCGGCGCCGCCCCCGGCTCAGCCGTGGGGTCCGGTCGGTCGGGGTCTCGCGCTGCAGGCCTGTCGGTTGGCCCAGGCTCTGGGGAGTTCTGGGGCGCAGCTGGCGGGTCAGACAGCCGGGATTGGCGCTCCCGTGAGAGGGGGGGGGAGTGCGGCGCGCGCTTGCGCGCCAATACGGCGGTGAAGCCCTCGAGGTTACACCGGCGCGCACGCCCCTGAGAGCCCCTCCAGGGTTGTCTGGTGGGCCCCGTAGGGCCTCGCCACCAAAAGCCCCTTCACCAGCGAGGGTCAGTGGAGCTGAGCCAGTGTCCGAGCTCGCATTGAGCTCGGCGCTACGGCAGCCGGCGCGCCGGAAGCGTGCGTCGCCCGAGGCTCCGGCACCGCCGGCGGCAGGCGCCGGCTCCGGGTCGGACTCGGACCGCTCTGCTAAGGGGTTGAACCCCTCGGCAGCTCCCTTCTCCCCACTCCCTGCGTCCAGCAGGAGTGCGAGTAGTAGGGTCGTCCGTCAGGAACCGACGTCGGGACCGGCAGCATCCTCCCTCTCTTCCCTCGTGGGGAGCGAGCAAGGGAATCTCATCAGTGCCCCAGGGCGCTTTGAGGTTTACCGAGCCAGTGACTGGAGTCCCCCGGCAGAAGGGGAGTCTGATGATGTCCGGCGCCCAGAGCAGCTAGACGTCGTCCAGTCACGGGGGCGCGAGTCTCGCATCCAGCCCAATCCGGCTTGGCGAGGAGAGCGACGTCAATCCATGCTCGCATTGGCCCTCCGTCAATGGAGCACCTGGGCGCTGAATTCAGCGCAACGACGTGCGAGAGTCTCCCTGCCATCTCGTCAGCGCGCAACAGCGCGGCTTGCGTGGGTCGCATGGAGGGCCAGGACGGACCAGTCAGCGCATCAGCGCGAGCTCCAGCGCCTGGCATTCCAAGCGTGGAATGACGTCACCCAACAGGTCGCCCAACTTCAAGGCCTGTTTGACAAAGGCAGTCGGCGCCGGGTCGAGTCCTCTTTCGCAGCATGGCGCCAGCATGTCGTCCAGACACAGGGTCTGTGGCGCAGAGGCAGACGTCAAGCTGGAGCTGTCTTCATGGCATGGCACCAGCAGACGATGCTCGCCAAGGAGAGGAGCACCTGGTGGGTTGGAGCCCGGAGACACCGGATGACCCAGATGGGTAGGAGGTGTCTTCGCGAGTGGCGCCGGCTCCCCAGGACGACCCCAGTCAGCTCGGACTCGTCCCAGGGAACGAGTGCCCGCCGTCCGGTAAGGAAGGCGGGAACCTCATCCGGTGTCAGCTCTTGCTCGGATTCCGACCAGGAGTCTATGTGGCAGGACATCCGTCGAGGCCTAAAGCGCCTGGGGAAGGACCACCCGCTGTCAGGGCTAATGTGGTTCCAGCTCAAGGACTATGGGCTCTCCGAGGACGGCGCTTATCGCCTGGAGATCCACCAGCAGTCAGTCTCCGAGTCCAGGGTGTTGATGCAGCAAAAGCGCGAGGACCCTCACAACTCCCTTGAGAGGTGTAGATTCTCTGTCTTTGCCATCAACGCCGGCAGACCAGGGGAGCTGGTACGCCAAGGGGCGGACCTCCAGGAGGTAAGGAGAGCGGTCGTCGCGGCCGTCAGAATGAGCGGCCGCACCCGGAAGTCGCACAGGGGTCTTAGGAAGTCGGGTGCAGCACCTCCGAGTTCCGCAGCCCCCGGTGGGAACTGGTCGAACCGGTTTGCTCCCCTCTCGTCCTCATCGGAGGAAGAGCATCCCGCGGAACGTCCGAGGCCCAGGACTCAGGCGCCTAAGCCGAGCGGCCCCAGTCGCCCGGTGCCTCGCACCCGGAAGCCCAGTCGAGCACCATCGGTCCCGCACCCCGGTCCGACTTCCTCAGGGAACACGTCGTCGTCCCCGGAGTCCACTTCGAGCAGGAACAGTCAGGACCTGCAAGAGCTGAAGGAAGCCTGGCAGAAGGAGTCGCAAGCTCGGGAGGCAGCTGCCGAGGCTCGCCTGGAACAGCTGTCTCGGCAACTCCAAGAGAGTCAAAGAGCTGCCGAGGAGCGCAGGATCTCCGAGCAGCGCGCTGCCGAGGAACGCAGGGTCTCCGAGCGACGCGCTGTCGAAGAGCGCTGGGCTGCAGACCGGCTGGCCGCAGAAGCCCGGGAGACTGCCCGGCAGTTGGCTGTCGATGAGAGCGTCGCTCAGCAGGTAGCCGCCGAGGAGCGGCGAGCGGCAGCCGAGGCCCAGCTGGAGGAGAGGCTGCAGGCGGTCATAGAGTCACAAGTCCAAAGGCTCGCCCTGGTTCAGGCCTCACCCCCAGGGCCCGTGGAGTCAGACGCTCGGGGGCCCTCAGCGGCAGCGTCGAGTCCGGTTCAGGAGACGCCCATCTCCCGAGAGGGACATGAGCTGGTAGAGCCGGCTTCCGTCGTCACCTGTGACGTCGAGAACCGGGACGTTCAAAGCCCTCCGGAGGAGTCGCGCGCGGACGTGACAGCGTCTCCACCGCACTCATGGGACTTTATTTCCCTTCCTATACAGGTCTGCGACGCCCTCCGGAAGCACGTGGTCGGGTATGCCACCTCGGGGATCGATGCCCAGCGCCTGTTTTACGACGCTGCTCGTAGGTATCGCACCCTTGGTCAGGTCGCCGGGTGCTTACACCCTTCCAACCAGATCAGGCAGTGCCTGAAGACAAAGTTCTCGGACGAGGACAGGGTCCTCGGGGCCCAGGTGATTCACAGTCTCACGACGGCCTTGGCGTCCGTCGCAGAGAGCTGCGCTCGCTGTGGGTGCGGGCACGAGGAGAGCCCGGTGCGTATGTGGGCGTGTCAGGCGAGCGCTAAGAGAAGTGTGGTGGCGTTCATGAAAAAAGTGTACCTGCCGGTGTGTGGGTTTTGCGCCGCGGACGTGTGGCCCGGTGCTTTCGACCACTTTCCGGCTGTGATGCCACCTCCGATTCCTAAGGCGGCGGACACACCGGGAGACGGGGGGGGGATGGTCCCTCAACTGGAGCACTCGGAGCCAAACGAGCTTTCGGAGATGCCCGGTGCCGGCAGTCATGGTGGTCCTGGTGGCTCGGGGGGCGGTGACCCTGGAGGGCCGGGAGGCCCGGGGAGTCCGGACGAGGACCCTGGCGGCGATGGCGAAGACGGGGATGGCGACAGCCAGTTCACCTTCTCGTCTTCCTCTCGTTACAGGGAGCCCCGGAGCCATTACAGTCGTAAGGACGAGCAGCACGCTCTCAAGGAGGCCACCAGAGCCATGGAGAAGGCAGTGGACAAATACCACACAGAGGTGGAGGGGTCGTCCCACGTCTTTGGTCGGCTCCTCCGATTTGTTCGGCAGGTCAGGGAGGTTCGGGAACTGGAGCCGGTGCGCTACGCCATGGAGATGGCGCGTCTGGGACCACCAGAGAGCGGGGGTGAGGAGAAGGTGTTGTCGGACCACTCCCTGCTGTCAGAAGTGGCCAGACACTGCTTCGGCAAACTCAGCTCCGAGTACCGCGAGCTTTCTTCGGTGTTGACGGAGGCTCGGGAAAGTAAGAACCTCACCCTGGACGTCATAGTGGTTCCCTTGGCGCAGCTGGTGATGCCCGACAAGGGGGAAATGGCGTCGATCGGTCCGTTCCTGCGTCGCGTGCGTCAAAGTCAGGACAGACAGACTCGCACGGTCCGCGAGTTCTGGGACGGGTTGCACCTTGCTCACGACATCGTGAGCATGCTGGCTGCCCACGAGCTCACCTCTCCGGTGCCGGAAGAGGAGCTGCTGGAGATATTCCTTACGGGATTGATACCGGAGATAAGGAGGAAGGTCTTCCTTATAGCCGAGAGGAAAGGCGCTTCGGTTCTGACTCTGAGCCGGACGGCCAGTAAAGGCCGCCACGAACTCCTGACTTGGGCCATAGAGGCTGAGCGGGAGTTGCGGCAGAGCCAGGACAAGACGAGCCGCTCGGTCCAGCTGCTGGCCCACGTAGATGTCACGGAGGAGCTGCTAGCCATGGCGACATCCGCTGGCGCTCCGACACCCACAGGGCAACGACTCGGCTCCCCACAGTACGAGGGCTGCCGTCTGTGCAAGAGCATGGACCATTATGCCCGCGACTGTCCGCAGGCGAGCCAGCGCCCGAAGGAGTGGGCCAAGTGCCTCCTGGAGGACACCCTGGCGTTAATAGGGGACGAGTCGGTGGAGGAAGCTTTGGCTGCCATCGGTTTGGATTTTGTCCAGGAGGACGCTCCCCAGCCCGGGGCGTCCTCCCCGCAGTAAAGGGCGCGGGCCCCGTCACTGCGGGGTCAGGGGGACAAAAGGGCCCCGCGCCGGCGTCCACAGCGACGCAGGTGCTGCATGATAGGTGGAGAAGGTGTGGGAGACACCTTAGTGGCAGCGCCAGGCGCCACCTCAAGAGCCAGAGTCGAGTCGAGAGGTATGAGCAGGAAGGTTTAGACATGCTAGCCGCCACCCGCACGGAAAGCCCAGAGCCTCCCGAGCGGGAACCGGTCGAGCAGCGCGTCCAAAGAGAGCAGGCAAACTTCTGGAAGTCCGCCAGAACCCCAGCGACCGCCTCAGTTCCGCGTCCCGAGGAGCCGTGGGAGCTGCTCTGTTGGATCACCGGTGCGGACACCCGGGGTAAAAACCGGTCGAGCCACACAGTTGAGCCACGGGCAGTCTACCAACAGCACCTGGAGAACCAGGGGTCGGATGTTGCGAGAGTTCGCGGGCACTGGAAGTTCAGAGCTCAGCGTTTACCCCCCAGAGTTAGAAAAGCCTTTCAGGCCCAGCAGCCAAGTGCTCGCCTGCGTTCCGCCATCAGGGCGCTAGAAAGGTATCTAAAGCTGGAAGAGTCGGAGGTCCGGCCGGTCAAGTCCCTTGCGCTTTGGAGGGCAGGGCAAAGGCGGATGAGCCAGAAGCTGGGACCCACGACTAGTAAGCCCCAGTTGAATCGAGAAGAGTTAGATAAGCGCTTGAAGCGGCTCGTCAGGGTGCGCGAGTTCAATCGCCGACGCAAAGCCATCTTGGATCAGGAGTTCGGACGGTTTGTTCGCGTTGCCAAACCCAAGCCTGCCGAAGGAGAAGAACTCTCACCACCAGAGAGAACTTCAAAGTCCAGTCGGCCGTGGTTGACCCGAAGCAGGGCTCGCCAGGCTTTGGGCCCGAAACGCAGACCATGGCTGACTCCTGAAGACAAGGCGCTTCGAACCTCTCGATTGCAGCGCAGGTACGAGTTGGAGGGTAGGGACCCGGCTTCTACCTCAACAGAACGCCATGCGGACTTCCACGCCTTCGTAAAGGAGGAGTTGGAAAGGGAGAATAGGGAACTTCAGCAAGACAATGAGCCGATGCACCGGGACGAGCAAGTCAGAAAGCACATAGCGGCTAAACTGGCTGCAGCGTCAGTCCAAGTCGCGGTGTCCCCCCCAGACTTCCCAGAGCGCAGCGCAGTTCAGAAAGCAGTCGCCATCGGCCTGCTAGCGGACGCGTGTACTTACTGCCTCCCGGACTGTGACTCTGACGCAGAAACGTCAGTCACCCGCCTGGACTGCATAATGCAGGACGGCGATATCAGTCCGAGCTGGTGTGAGTCCCTGGCAGCGGTGTCCTCGATGGGAGCGCGCCCGAGGAGTTTCGACAGGCACAGTCGCACACCGACGTTGTTGCTGTTTTGGGCCTGGATTGCGGGCGTCAGAGTCAAGGTGTTAGTGGATTCGGGAGCATCCACCAATATCATCGCAAAGAGTACACTGCAGAGGCTCTCCGGCGTCAAGCCGGTGCGCCACGAGCAAGCCATGCGAGTTCGAGTGGCTGACGGCACCACATATGATGCTAATTCCTGCATCAGGCCCAAGCTCCTTGCTGAGACGTCGAAGGGGTCTTACGGCCAGCAGGTTGAGCTTCGGGTAATGCCACTCGACCTCAAGGTGGATGTCATCCTGGGGGGTCCTTGGCTGGCGAACCTTTCCCCGGTTACGCTGGATTATTAGAACTGGGGTTCGGTCCGGTTCACCAAGGGCAGGGAAGAGGTCGTCATCACCGGCTGTTCGCCGGGGTCACCGGACCCCAGCCGGTCCAAGGACACGGCAATGGCACTGGTACAGGGAGTCCTTTTGAGCCAACGTCGGGCTCGCCGGGACCTGCGGACCCTCCGAAACAGAGAGGAGCAGGCTTTTGTCGTCTACCTCGGCCCCGATGGGACTTTTGGCGCGTTGGCCTGCAACAAGGGGGGGGGAGACTCCGACGAAGATTCCCCCAACGATGTTGTAGCAGGCCTAGCGTCAGAACCCTCCTCCGGGTCCGAGGATGGTGAAGTCAGCGTGCGTCCCAGCGCAGCGGTGCCGGACGGAGCTGAGGAGTCTGAGGGGCCGGGAGGGTTGGTCTCGGACAGTTCCGAGTCCGGCTACAGTGACGTGGAAGGAGCGTGTCATTTGCAGAGAGTAGGGGCGGTGGTCGAGGATATTAGGCCACAGGGATTTGCGAGCACGGTCGACGAGGCCGGGGATCACCCTGACCCTCTCAGCTTTTTCGCTAGCAAACAGGAGGCGAACGGAGCATTTGCGTTGCTTCCGCCAGCGGTGCGTAGGCAGGCGATAGAGGATCACGCGGCCGGGAAGCCACCCACCTGGCACGCGCAGGCAGCCGCGGCGCTCCAGCAGGGCCGGGGTCTGGTCGCGGAGCGACGACCCCGAGCACGGCGTAAGCGAGTGCGTTGGCGTGACCAGGTCGCAGCAGTCGGTCAGCCTGGTGCTGAAAGTGGCCCCTCCACCGAGCAGCCACCGGGACCAAAAGTCCCCACTGTCCCGAGTCCTCAGAGTCAGAAGTCGCGAGCCTCGGCACCAGTCCCGCCGCCAGCTCCGCAGACCACAGACCCGCCGGTACCGGCCGCCTCGCCAGGTACTACCTCGCCGCCAGCCCCACAGACTGCTCAGGCCTCCCCGGAACCGCCGGAGGACGAGATAGACGAGACGGTGTCGCCGGAAATCTGGCAGCAGCTTAGGGATCTGGAAAAGGAGTTCGCAGATGTCATTTGCACAGAGCTGCCGGAATCAGTCCAGTCAAGGGAATTCAAGTCCGGCGTCCGGCTCAGGCCAGATTGGAATGGGAACGCCTTGCACCGGCGAGGGTACAAGCTGTCGCAGGAGGAGTTGCGGCAACTCCGGCAACAGCTAGATGAGCTCTTAGCCAAAGGGTACATACGACCCTCGGCCTCTCCGTGGGGCTGCCCTGTGCTGATGGTCCCCAAGCCGAGTAATCCCAAGGAGTTGCGTCTAGTCATTGACTACAGACAGATCAATGAGATCACAGTCAAGGACAAGTACCCCCTCCCGGATGTCCAGAGTCTCCTAGATGATCTACAAGGGGCTACCGTCTTCTCTACGATGGATGCCCTTTGGGGGTTTTGGCAGGTCCCTATGAAAGCAGTGGACGTGGAGAAAACCGCAATGACTACGCACTTTGGAGCGTACGAGTGGTTGGTCATGCCTATGGGATTGTCAAACTCCCCAAGTACCTGGCAAAGGATGATGCAACAGTACCTCGGGCACCTGCCCTTTTGCAGAGTATTTGTAGATGACATCATGATTTTCTCGGCTGAGGTTCCGGGTAAGAGCGCCCATGAGGTACACCTCGACCACCTCCGCCAGGTCCTGGAGGCATGCCGAAAGAATTCAGTCTACCTCAAAAAGTCGAAAGTCAAATTGTGCAAGCGATCAGTCCGGTTCCTAGGGCATGTGGTGGATCGGGATGGATGTCGTCCACAGCAGGATAAGGTTGCGTCGGTACGCGATTGGCCAGACCTAGAAACTGTAACACACGTGCGACAGTTTCTGGGCATGTGTGGCTTCTACCGGAGGTACATCCAGAACTTCGCAGATATCGCGTACCCGTTGACCCGCCTCACCAAATCCGGCGTGGACTCGACCTGGGGCGAGAATGAAAAGGCAGCATTTAAACAGCTAAAAACTGCCTTGATCTCCTCCCCAGCCTTGGCCCTACCTGATCAAAAGGGTGCAGCAGCCGGTTCCAGACCCTTCTTTGTGCAGACAGATGCCAGTGGAGTAGCACTAGGGGGTGTACTCATGCAGGATCAGGGACGAGGCTTACAGCCCTTGGCCTTTGAAAGCCGGCAGCTCTCCAGCGCAGAGCAGAACTATCACGCTGGGGAACGGGAGCTTTGTGCCATCCATCACTGCACCACGGTCACCTGGAGACATTATCTGATTTTCACATCATTTAAGCTCATGGGAGACCATAAACCCCTTCAGTGGCTCTTCGCCCCAGCTAGGGAGCTCAGCCGACGTCAGGCTCGCTGGTACGAGGACTTGGTAGAGGTAGGAGTCCATCAGATGGAGCACGTGCCAGGGCGCTGTTTAGTAGTACCAGACGCGCAGTCCCGGCGACCAGACTATCAGGAAATGTCAGCCAGAGAAGGGTTGAAGGAAAAAAGGATTGTGGATCGCGCCACGGATGGGCCCAGAGACTCCGCACCGGCAGGCAAGGGGTCCGAAGAGGACGAGGATCCTACCTCTGTCCTCGGGGCAGTGGATTGCACCACCGATGGATCTGATGGACCCGAGTACTCTGAGCCGAAAGGCAAGAGATGCGAAGGGGACGAGGATCCCACATCTGTCTTAGGCGCCACCTTCGAGTATAGTGATTCCGAGGACGAGTCCTTCCCTCCCACCAGTCCAGCACCGGTCATTGGTGAGCTCACCCATCTGAATGGGCTCACGTGGGTAGAGTCGCCGGCCCTTTGGCTGGACGCAGCTGCCACCCTAGCAGTAGGCGAGAAATCCTTGAGGGATGCCGAATCGCTAGCAGTCATGACCAGAGCAGACCGAGCTAGGGAACAGGCCACACCAGAAGTCCAGAGTCACCCGAAGTTCCCCCACCCTGAGGCCCAGAGTCATCCAAAGGCGGCCGGAAAGGTACCTGAGCCCGTTAAGCCCCCAGAAAGTAGCTCCCACTACGACCAGATCGTAGATCGCCAGGACTGGAAGCTGATCAGGGAGCGCTTTGAGGAGATAGCAGCCCAGTACGGGGTGTTTGACGTTGACGCGTGTTGCGACTCCATGGGCGTTAACCGGCAGGTTGACACCTATTGGACCGATTGCTTGAAGGAAAAGTGGCGCGGGAAACACGTTTGGTGCAACCCCCCTTACACGAAGGATTCAGACTTGATAGAAAGAATTCTTCGGCATTTCCTTGCTGAGTGGCGCGCCGATCCGGAAAACACCTCGGCGATGTTCCTTCTGCCAGACTATGACGCTCCCTGGAGGCGGTTGATTCACCCCAAGTATGGGCTTCATCCGGTCAAAGTCTTTGACACGAAGGACGAAAAGGTCGTCCCAACCACCTCTTCGAGTCCCCTGATGGAGGTCGACCCCCGCTGCGCTGGCCGGTCCTTCTGGTGTGGGCCCCAGCAGCCAGCAGGGCAAAGCCCCGAGCGCCGCCTGCGCGAAAGGACAGTGAGGCAGAACCCGACGAGCCTTTAGTCACTACAGGGGTTGCAGCAAGGGCCAGGGCAGCATCAGGCCCACTGAAGGCTGATGAGTTCGTCCGCGCCTTGCAAGCGGAATACGAACGCAGCCAGTACCTCAGCTCGTTGAAGGAGGAACTGATCGCAGCCCCACATCAGAGGACAGACACATTTCGCATGGTAGACGACATGATATGGCGAGTGGCAGAAGGGCGGTATCAGCTAGTGCTAGCTCAGAATTCCCCCCTCAGAGAGCTGGTGATGCGCGAAGCACACGAGTCCCCAGCAGCAGGGCACACAGGAAGGGATAAGACACTGGACAGAGTATCCCGTCGCTTTTGGTGGCCACGCATGAGCAAGGATGTCACCGACTGGTGCAAATCCTGCGTTGTGTGCCAACAGACCCGGCCACGCAACGGGTATCCAGACGGTCAGCTTAACCCCCTGCAAGTCCCAGTAAGACTGTGGCAAGTGGTTAGTATCGACTTCGTCATTGGGCTGCCCCGCACAGAGCGAGGGTACGACGCGTTTGCTACCTTCACGGACAAGTTGTCCAAGATGGTGCACGTAGTTCCCATGCTTTACG
>LGRX02009900.1:0-10035 GCA_001247695.2 Cymbomonas tetramitiformis | reverse complement strand
CATTTTCGATTGTGCTCAGACGCGGAGGAATGGCAGGATCGAAAAAACGTGCGACACAAGGACTTTTTCGAGGAGGCCAGGAACATACTACTCTTATTCAGCGCCGATGGGGCGGCGGTGTGGCAAAACAAGGCAGGGGTATTCCCAATGTACTTCCAAATCTTGAACCTACCACCCCAAATCCGCACGAAGTACGAGTACATGGAGCTCTATGGGCTGATCGCCGGTCAACACCCATCCAACTGTCAGTTGCTTTATGGTAAAATGGTGGACGAACTGATCACGTTGCGGGATGAAGGCTTCGTGTGTTGGGATTCCTACGAGGACGAGCACGTGCGATTGAGGGCCATGCTCTATGCTATACTCATGGACTACAAAGGAGCGGTGGAAGCGGCCACCGTCATGGACGTCGGTGCGTATGCGGGATGCATGAAATGCAAAATTTGGGGGACTTATTCAGCAGCTATGAAAAAGATGTTGTATTTGTTTGGCAAGCAGATACCGCCAGGTAAGAACGACCGATTGTCATGTAATAGCAGTTTAGCACACTAATGCAATACTATGCGTGTGTTAAGTGTGTATTAACGCCAGTTAATAGGGTCCATGTTTGCAAATTTAGTGTTCTTATGTTTCTGTTACAGGTCCACCAGAGTTGCGCACGGACGAGGAGTACAAGAGGCAGGCTCGAACCCACGAAGGTCTTCGAGATAGTGGAGACCCAGATCTTTCAGGAGACTACTTGGAAGAGAGCATGCGACGGACCGGCGTCAAGTTCTTGAGCGAGTTCGCGCGATTGGTGTACTTCAATATGGTGCGGGACTTTTTGCTCGATGGCATGCATGATATCATGAACCTCGTCAACCGAATTGCGGCTACCTTGCTCGGTCTCGACTTCACGGATGCAATGCGTCAGCACGCGAAAGACGACGGTGCCCATCCCACGTGGCACGCGACGACTAAAGTGAAGAATGCAAAAGGTATGTGATTTCGTACTTAGAGTGTATTTAGGAGGGACTTATTGCGTTAAGGCCATACTAAGAACACTTTAAGTTACAAGAGGGAATAAACTGTTGTACAGGTGAGATGGTGGAGATGTACAAGATGACGCACGGTCCTTTCGCGATCCCGCCACGCCCAAACAAGGCGTCAACAACCTTGCGTTCGGTGGAGACCGCTCGTAAATGGATGGGCGTTATGAGGCCGACGAAACGATGGGGACAAGGGCACAAACGAGTGTTACGAACCACCGCCGACAAGAAAGCCGCCAAACACATTCGAGCCCATGATGCCTTGAAGCTCATACAAAACTCAACAATGTCGACACTCAGCGCTTGGCCACGGGATGATGGACAGCCCAGAAATGACTTGGCAAAGCTGGTGGGCAGGATGACCTTGATCGTGCGCGAGCTCACGACTGAACAAGTGAAACCTGAGGTAAACGATAACATGCGTTTAGTGTCTGTTTAGTACACAACGGACAACTTAAGTAGGTACTAATGGACCGATTTGTCTTTGTTGCAGGATATGGAGCTGCTGGCAAACGAAATTAGGCTGTTTTTCGAAGACCTGGAGTCCAGCGGTGCGGCGTATGCGTGGGCTGTGATCAACACTCACATGTTTTCTCACTTGGTCGAGCAACTTCAAAGGTATGGCCCAATGCGGGAGGTATGGATGTACGCCTTCGAGTCCTTTAATGGTTACCTCAAAAGGATCGCGAAGAACAACGCCTACCCCGTGCAAAGCATCATGTTTAACTGGAAGCGGTCAAAGGTTTTGCGTCTTGTGCGAGGGCTGATGCTCCACTTGGAGCGGGCGGGCAACACTTCGCGGCCGGTGGCTCCGATTACGACGGAACGTCGTCCGGGTATTTGCGTCGATGTTTCGGCCGAGGGAAAACGTGTTGTCTTAAAAGACGACGACATCAAGGACTTGAAGGTTTGGATGCAGAGCGCAATTCCTGCTTATGCGAATCTCAGGGAGAAATGGGAAAGATACGTGAATGATGCCCGCAGGTGCGTGAAGTAGACACGCCAACACAGTACGTGCTTATTGAGTTAGTACACCGTTAGTGTGCATATAATGCATACCGCGTATCTTAGCGTACCATTTAGAGCACTAACTTTGTTATTTCTTGTGGATGCACAGCTGGAACCGCAAGGTTCGAAGTCTTCACAAGACACGCCGAGGTAAATACGCGCAGGCTTTGGGGAAACCCGAACACATTGACGAGCCAACTTTTGGAGCGTACACAGATCCCACAGTATGGTTGGGTCGAAAGTTCACGGAGTACGAGTCCTTGCTCATGGTCGGGCCGAACCCGGTTTGCCGAAGCTTTTCCTACGTGACCATCGGAGATGGCTTTTACCGCACTGCTGGGAGTGATCGCAACAAGAGCACCTTGCATAGTTATTTCCGGACTTTCTTCATTGATGAGCAGTTGGATAAAGATGGAAGGGTGATCCTGAACAAGCAGGGTGTGCCTAAAACCAAGGAAGTTGACAGGTGCGTCCTCCCAAATCGAAATAGTATGCCGTTAGTGCATAAAACATACCACTTAATGTACCACGTTCGACCTATCTACATACATGAAACATGCTGCTGGCTGGGAGTGATCGCGGTAATAATTACCAACTTGTACAGCTACTTTCGGGCTTTCTTCGGGAACGAATGTGTGGGCAAAGGTGGCAAGGTGATCCTGAAACAAGAATGGTGTGACGAAGACACCGGGTATGTGAGTGCATAGCAAACAAAGATAGATAGTTTGCAGATAGCGCATAAAGTACTTCACTTAATGCACTATGTTCCAGCTAACTGCGTATCAAACATGGTGGCGGTATGCAGGCACGGCCGCATTACAAACATTCTGCGGGTGGAGATCGCGGGACGGATGTACACCTTATTGAAAGTCAACTGGCTGACAAAGCCAACCGAAGAACAAATCAAGGCCTATCGTAGGAGGAACTCGATTCTCGGGCCGGACGATTTGACTAAGACGGTGTACACCTTCAACCCGCAACGTGACCCAGCGGCTTTTGAGAAGAACTCCGAGCCTTTCATCTTAGCCAACAAAGTTGAACAGCAGGTCGTCGTTATACCACATCCGTGCATGGAGACCGCGGTCATTCTTGACCCCACGGCTGACTTTTTTTGAATGCCTTAAGCCACCACTTGACTCCGACGACGACTAGGACGACAACGAGGACTGAACTCATGTTTCGGTCGACGGGATTCTAGGCCGTGGACAGTCCCTCGGCATCTTGCGTCGTGTGGTTTAGTGGAACACCCAGCATGTGCAGTGGTTGCGTAGTTTACGCACCTATACCGTGGTTAGTACACGTTTAACATGTTAGATAATATATGTTTAACACATTAACGTCTGATTGGTCTAGTGTACTAAATGCCACCCTAACCACATGCTAACGTAGCACATTCCCAAAGGAGCTCAGCCCCAATATCATCTTCTTCAAACAGCGTCATACCCCCTTAACCAATGCCCAGTTCGCCATCCAATCACCTTAGATCATCACTGAAGTGCATTTGGACCCCATCCATGACCCACTACGCACCACGCCACGAGTCCACCAACTCCCACACTTAAGGAGAGTGGGAGTTAGTACGCCGTTAACACGCTAACGTGTGATTGGTCTAGTGTACTAAATGCCACCCTAACCACATGCTAACGTAGCACATTCCCAAAGGAGCTCAGCCCCAATATCAGCTTCTTCAAACAGCGTCATACCCCCTTAACCAATGCCCAGTTCGCCATCCAATCGCCTTAGATCATCACTGAAGTGCATTTGGACCCCATCCATGACCCACTACGCACCACGCCACGAGTCCACCAACTCCCACACTTAAGGAGAGTGGGAGTTAGTACGCCGTTAACACGCTAACGTGTGATTGGTCTAGTGTACTAACGACATACTAACGACATGCTAACGTAACACATTCCCAAAGGAATTTAGCCCCAATATCGGCTTCTTCAAACAGCGTCATATCCCCTTAACCAATGTCCAGTTCGCCATCCAATCGCCTTAGAACATCATTGAAGTGCATTTGGACCCCATCCATGACCCACTACGCACCACACCACGAGTCCACCAACTCCCACATTCAATCATGCTAACGCACATTGTGAACTAACGCATTGCGTTAGTACGTCGTTAGTACGCGTACTAAAAGTACGCGGCGTTAGTATGCGCTAGTATGACGTTAAGACACACTAACTCACCGTTAGTGCACGTGCTAACGTTTTCTAAAATGGTAGGGATGGGGGCTCCATGCTGCCTCCAGACCACGTCGAAGTAGATGCGGGCTACCGTCTGCGCAGAGCTGTCCCCAAAGTTCATGGGCACAAGGTGTACCATTTTGCTCAGCTTGCACGTAAAGGTGACGAAGGCGTCATTCCCCTGGGCGGTGAGCGGCACCCCTGTAACGAAGTCCACGCTCACATCTTGCCAGTTACGTTGAGGAATAGCGTGCGGATTCAACAATCCATCGGGGTAGGATGCCCGGGGACGAACTGCTTGACACGTAGGGCATGAGGCCACCCATCCTGCCACGTCTTCGGAGGCATTTTTCCACCAGAACCTGCGTAGAACTCTTTCCAGCGTTTTCTCCCGGCCAGTGTGACCTGCAGTGGTGGAGTCGTGGGCATCCTTGAAGACCACCTCTCGCAAGGGAGAGTCTTCGCCGAGGACCAACTGGTACCGTCCCGCGGCTACACGCCACAGTACGTTCCCGACGATGCGGAAGTCCCTCGTGGCATGGTGCGGAGCCGCAAGGATGTCATCCCGCAGCTGCTGAAGGGGACCGGCACGTGCGTACTCGTCGTGCAGGGACTCCAGGAATGTAACGTCCGTGGGGAGGCTCGAAGCATCGCGGGTCTTGGCAGCCTTACCCTGTGGCACTATCGGAGGCGCCACTCGGGGATGCCGCACTCTTGGCGCTAGCTGTCGGGTAGGGGGAGCATGCACCACCAGCACGGGCCACGGAAGGTCGTGGAGTACGCCGTCAGGAGTCTCGAACAGCTGGGTGGGCACTCCTCGTTCGTCATGAGTAGGTATCACTTCCACCAGCCTCATACCAGCCATCCTGAAGAGTCGCCTCCATTGAGGCATGCGAGCCTGGATGTCCGGTAGAAGGAACACTGCCGAGGTATGCGCGGGGTCTTGCCGCCATTCATCTACATACTTGCGCAACACTGCCTCGATGGAGATATGACTGCTGGAGTATGGGGGATTACACCAGACGTGCTTTCCCCTCCACTGCTGTCGCAGACAATCAGTCCAGTATGCGTCTACCTGACGGTTCCGTCCACCCAGGTCACAACACGCGTCAACATCGAAGCTGCCGAACTGTCGTTGGAGGCGCTCAAAGACCTCCTTGCGCACCTTCCAATCCTGCCGATCGGCTGGCTGTTTGGTGGCTCGACCAGACGGCTGAGCTGGCTGCTTAGGACCTCGGAAATCCGTAGCAGGCGGTGTCGAGGTTTTCGGCTTGGTGGAAGGAGTCGTCGTAGCAGTGGTTTGTCGCAGCCGAGCACTACGGCGCAACACTGGATCGGTTCCCGGGGTGCTCGCTTCCTGCCGGCGCTTTCCAGATTCGGACAAATCAGTGAAGTAGTCGGTGGGGGCTCGCAGCATTAGTTCCTCTCCAGCGGGTGCACACTTAGGCGAGCTAGTTGCATGCTCAGGCTGGCACGTTGCATGCCCCGCATGCCCCGCATGCCCCGGCTTATGCCCCGGGGCATGCCCCACTGCATGCCCCACTGAGCTGGCTGCATGCTCAGTCGGCCGTGTTGCATGCCCCGCATGCCCCGCATGCCCCATGCCCCGGGGCATGCCCCACTGCATGCCCCACTGAGCTGGTTGCATGCTCAGCCGGCTGTGTTGCATGCCCCGCATGCCCCGTATGCCCCGGCGCATGCCCCGCTGCATGCCCCACTGAGCTGGCAGCATGCTCAGCCGAGCCGGTTGCGTGACAGGGCGCGCTACCAGCCTGGAGCAGGCTCTCCAGGGCCCGCTCCGCCACCTGAAGTGTCTCCACGCCATCCATCCATGATTCCATGGTGGCCACCCATCCTGGTACAGGGGTTGGCGGGTGGTCTTCAAAGATCTCGTCGGCATCCAGCACGGAGAGTGGGTCCTTGGGGAGGTCCGTCTCCTTGTCTACGACACCGGCCTCCTTGAGCCCTTCTCGCGGGTCCTTGGTCACGTAGTCAGGTCGGCGAGATAGCGCATCGGGGACCAGAAGAAGAGCTCCTTTGACGTACTCCATTCGTGGGACACCAACTTCCACCAGGTCCATGTACCACCGTGCCTGCCGTCGACTAAGCTCTCCTCCCGGGGACATTAGCCATTCCAGGGGGCGATGGTCACCTTGTAACCGGAAGTCGGAGGAGAACAGGTAGTGCCTCCAGGTGACGGTGGTGCAATGGTGCAACGCGCAGAGCTCCCTCTCGCCGGTGTGGTAATTTTGTTCCGCCGCGGAAAACTGCCGACTGTCGTAGGCTATCACCCTCATACCGTCACCCGTATCTTGCATGAGTACGCCTCCCAAAGCAACTCCACTTGCATCCGTTTGTACCAAAAACGGCGCTGACCCATCCGCGGCTGCCTTCATGTCAGGCAATGCCAATACAGGGGCTGAGGAGAGTGCGGTCTTCAACTCGTCGAAGGCCCATTGCTGGAGTTCTCCCCATTGCCACGGTACGTCGGTCTTGCTTGGTGAGCGAGGTCAAGGGTTGGGCAATCTCCGAGAACCGGTGTACGAACCGGCGGTAGTACCCCGCTAGCCCAAGGAACTGTCTGACGTGGGTTACCGTCTCCAGCTTCGGCCAGTCCTTGACGGAGGACACCGTGTCATGCTGAGGCTGGCATCCTTCGGCGGAGAGAGTGTGGCCCAGGAAACGTAGAGACTCCTTCAACATCTGCGCCTTGGAGGCCTTCAAATATACCCCTTTTTCTCGACAAGTGTCCAAGAACTGACGCACGTGGTCGTAGTGTTCCTCCACCGTGCGCGAGAAGACGACCACATCGTCGATGAAGATTCGTACAAAGGGGAGATGACCGAGTGCACGCTGCATTCGCCGTTGATATTGAGAGGGAGAGTTCTGCAGGCCCTGGGGCATCACCAACCATTCATAGGCCCCCATCTGGGTGGTGAAGGCGGTCTTCTCCACGTCCTCCTCGGCCATCGGCACTTGCCAGAATCCGTCCACCGCGTCAAAGGAGGAGAAGAACGCTGCCCCTTGCATCTCGTCAAACATCAGTTGGATGTCCGGTAGTGGGTACCGGTCCCGCACCGTCTGCTGGTTCAATTGTCGGTAATCCACCACCAGACGTAATGTCTTCGGGTCACCAGGCTTGGGTACCATCAGACATGGGGCGGCATACGGGCTTGACGACGGCCGGATGTAACCCTTCTTCATGAGCTGCTCGATACGTTCACGTAGCTGGCGTAGCTCTTCAGCGGTCATCTTGTATGGGCGCCTACATGGTGGTCCACCCTCCGCGTCCGGCTTGCGATCGATGCGGGCCTTGTCCTCCTCAGTACGACGCAACTTGGATGCCTCCGGTAAGGCTGAACACAGGGTATCCAAATACTTCTCAAAGAAGGCGTCAAAGCGCTGCCTCCACGTGCTGCTTACCGGTGCGTCTCGAGTTTCTTGACGGGGTGCTTCCTTCTCCAGGGTGGTGTGAGATGACGGTACTTCAGCAGCGGTAGCTGCGAAGGCTCCTGCCTCATGGTCGTCCCCGCGCGCCGCCATCATGAGCCACTGAGGTTGCGATTCTTCATCCCCGGCCAGGCGCCTGGTTTCAGCGTGGATGAGGTGCTGCTTCAGTTGCGTTGCCGTCAAGAACACCTCATCGATCAGCCCTGCGCCCTGGGCCTTGCCCTGACCCATCCCCGGACTACAACCCACGAGCGTCACCCGTTGTTGACCTCCACCATTTGCTCGCGTGTTGAAGGAGACGGAACCGTGACCGGCATAATCCAACGTGATTGGGGAGAGACTGCGAAGCCACTTACCCCCCAACACCACGTCTACTTGGATTCCTAACGGCAAGACCCGTAGAGCCATCCGCTTCTCGCAGTAGTTTACTCCCGACGCCGCGTGTGCGGTGAATTTGGTGTACGCCACCTCTCCAGCGGTCTTTACAGACCCATCTGCCAGCGTGACCTTCATTGGTGTCCCTGAGCGCACTGTCAAGTCGCAAGTACGGGCACATACGGTCTGCCACACCAACCCAAAACAACCACATTCATCCTACAGGCCACACCCCCTTGTGGTCGCGTGTCAGAGGAGTTGTCCTCACACCGCACCATACATATTCGGTGTGCCCTACCCACTTACGCCCACTGTCTACGGCACCAACCCAAAACAACCACATACATCCTGGCTGCGCCACACCCCTAATGGTCGCGTGTCAGAGAGCCTCAAGTCCACACCGCATCATACATATTCGGTGTGCCCTACCCACTTACGCCCACGGTTCGCCGCACCAACCCAAAACAACCACATACATCCTACAGGCCGCACCCTTCTGGTCGTGTGTCAGAGGAGCTGTCCTCACACCGCACCATACATATTCGGTGTACGTGCCCTAATACCCACTTACGCCCACGGTCTGCCGCACCAACCCAAAACAGCCACATACATCCTACAGGCCACACCCCCGTATGGTCGCGTGTCAGAGGAGCTGTCCTCACACCGCACCATACATATTCGGTGTGCCCAACCCACATGCGCCCACGGTCTGCCGCACCAAACCAAAACAACCACATACATCCTACAGGCCACACCCCCTTGTGGTCGCGTGTCAGAGGAGCTGTCCTCACACCGCACCATACATATTCAGTGTGCCCGCTAACCCCCATGCGCCCACGGTCTGCCGCACTGACCCAAAACAACCACATACATCCTACCGTGCCACACCCTCGTTCCGGTCGCGTCGAGGAGCTGTCCTCACACCGCACCATACATATTCAGTGTGCCTCACCCACCCACGGTCTGCCGCACCAACCCAAAACAACCACATACATCCTACAGGCCACACCCCTTATGGTCAGTGTCAGAGGAGCTGTCCTCACACCGCACCATACATATTCTTCGCTGGTGTCCCCCACCCACTTACGCCCACACGGTCTGCCGCACGACCCAAAACAACCACATACAGATCACACAGGCCGCACCCCCTTCTGGTCGCGTGTCAGAGGAGCTCTCCTCACATCGCACCAAACATATTCAAGGGGCCCAACCCACATGCGCCCACGCATGTGCCACACCGACAAACCCAAAACAAACACGACTTGCACGATACCGGCGGCACCCTCCGATGGTCGCGAGTCAGAGCAGTTGTCCTCACATCGCACGAAACCAATATATGACAAAGGGCCCAACCCACATGCGCCCACACACGGTCCGCCACACCTTTGCATCGATCGTTTCTCCCCGTGAAACGGACATATACGCAATACATATACAAACGGATAGATGTATAGATATGTTTTACTATCACCCCGTACCAAACCAATACATATCTACAAGTGGAGCCAAGGGTCCGGGGGCGCGCCTCGAGCCTTGAATCACAAGGACACGCGCACGCCACTCCTAACCCACCGGCTGTAATCCACATCCACCCCAAACGAAAATGACATGCTGAACAATTAGCCACGGGTACAGGGGGCGCGCCTCGAGCCTTGAATCAGGACACGTGCACGCCGCTCCCGACCCAGGGACCCACCGGCACCTTGTCGGGAAAGGAAATGATTAAATACCCCCGAACCGGCGCCCTCGAGAGAAAACCCGTGAGTGTACATCTGCACGTAATGCGCGATGGCACCCTCTTTGCACGCAGTCGCACTCGCTGCACTCTCCTGACCTGCCCACGAGCTTTCAACCCAGTGCACCCTCTTCACCTGTACTCGCATTGAGGGCCACGTGAGGTCTCACTCAGTGAGGTGTGTGGGGGCTGAGGGCAAGGGTAAAGTGTCAATGAGGTATGTGGGGGCTGAGGGCGAGGGTAAAGT
>LGRX02009899.1:0-18654 GCA_001247695.2 Cymbomonas tetramitiformis | reverse complement strand
CCCCACCGTGCTCCCCCCGGCCGAGGCCGCATCCGGGGTGGCCATGGCTTCACCCGCGAGCCCTCCCCGCTGTACTTGCGGGCGGAGGAATAGGACACAACGTGTATATATGATATTTTTATTCATATTTTGTTGTGCATATTTTGTTGTGCATATTGTGTTGTGTATATTTTGTTGTTGTAGTATTTTGTTGTGTATAATTATGCAATCATCTCAAATATTCTGCTGTTATTCATCTCTAGAACGGGGGAATGGCGCGGCCGTGCAAACGGACAAACCTAGTACCTAGGCTCTGGAATGAAGTTATAAAACCCTTCTGCGGTAACCGGGAAAATCTCGGGCCAAAGTTTGGTGTACATAATTCCATTGCTCAGAGATGAATATACTAAAGATATGATATGATGTTGTTTAGCAGGGCCGTGTTATATTTATATCATTCATGATTTACGTTTCTTAATTTGTGTTTTCTGTGCATGGTGACATGCAGGGTTATGAGTTCTTCTTCCGAAGAGGGCGCGGATTCAGTTGAAGGGCCTCCTCAGGCCTATTCCTTTGCCCGGAAGCTTTGTGATAATGACTTTTACAGCGTTCCAGTCCTTGCAGATATGTATTCGAAGGAAACAAGCGGTGCACATGGTCTGGGATGGTGGAGCATGAGCATCATCCCAAAAGCTTACGAGTACCCACTCCTCAAGACTCCAAGGCAGGCAGACAGTCTTGTCGGCGAGTCGATGCTTGTGATTCATGGCATGATGACGATGGCAGCGGGCGAGGATTTCGAACCTTTTGCACTCGTGGTCGCTGATAAACAGGCTCTGGGATGCTGTCCGTTCGTGGACTTCGTTCATTGATACTATGCCGAAGAGAAACGTACCCAAACAGCAGCCCCTGCAAGGGAGAACTGGGAAAATTGGTCAGTATTTTCTCTCATTCTTCCCTTCGTTTTCCTTCTCCTTCTAATTCAGGCCTTATTTATCTTCTGCTTATCTTTTCTAATTCAGCCTTTCGAATTCATTCGTTCTTTTCAGTACCTCAGCACCTCTTAGCGGGAATCATCATCGACAAAGTATTGTCATTTGGTCGCCCTGAAATCCCTGAACCTGACGCTGACACCGAGATGACCGTTGTTGCACAATGGTTCAAGACGTATATCGATCTCGCCAAGGACAAGGACATAGCAGAGCATCCTCGCTTCTTAGGCATTATGCTCGCAATGGATAAATTCATTTGCCCTGGCGCGCAACCCATAAAAAAGAGACCCATCGGTACAGTGCCCAAAATGTACACTGCTGCCTCTGACTGCTTTACTGCATCGCCTTTCATCACGACCCGGGATTTCCGCCGTGAAGATATCTTCAGAGCTATCGATGCAAAGTACATGCTTATCACGCAAGACAACGAGCGACTCGACAATCTTCAGAAGAATCTTGGTGAAGCAGACTACTTGAAAAACGAATATTTCCAAAGATGCTCAAGTGCTTCACCGAACTTGTGGATACATTGCATACTATTCACACCGAGCAGTACGAGGATTATTCTCGACTCCACTCAAAGAAATACACCCCCAAAAACAATAATCTCCAGATCGTTGAACCGACTTTGCACATCTCGACATGGGCCGCGTTTGTCTCCGAGGTAACGGTTTCAAAATTCACCCCTTCTGTCAATTTTATGTTATTTTAATGCTTATCGCGTTCCGCTGCTTCTCACCTATCCGTTTGATCGCAACAGTATCTTCCAGATCTTGGGAGTATTCGCAAAGCCGAAGATCATCTCCTGGCGGAGAACGTTCCAGAGAAAATATCTGAGTCCGTCGAAAACTTGCAAAAAGCGGCGGAAAAGGCCCCAGTGCAAGACGAGCCCGTCCGTCCTCGACCTGAAGGACAAGATACTGCTTTGATGCAGAAAGATGTCGTCGTCATTGACACCACACCGATATTCCACAAACGAGGATATGCCTACATTTTGGACAGCGCCCCGACGTGGACAGCTCCAGACGGCAGCGTCCGTGAAGACGACACGACGGTGGCCCGCATCCGATTTGCAAATAAGGAAGCTGGAAAGGACGACGAACTCGTGAGATCGAAACACTACCTTTGGATCATAGGTAAATCTCCCTCTCTCTATCTTAGATAAAATGTTATCTCTTCAAATACTGAGAATTAATTTGCTTTCGTGTTGGCAGGGGGTGTCGGCAGTGCGGACCTTCTTCCTCAATCTTTGGCTGAGGTGCCAACGCAACCAGTTGCCAACTCGGCACTCGAAAGCGATGCCGGTGAGCCGATATAAAACATCTCTCCCTCTCTATCTCCCTTTCTCCTTCGCTCTCCGTCTTAGGTCACAAAAATGATATATGTATTCAAATACTGAGAATTGATTTGCTTTTGTGTTGTGAAAAGGTTCCGATAGTGACGGGCCTCCATCTGATGTTGAGGTTCCAACGCAACAAGTTGCCAACCCTGAAGGCGATGCCGGTGAGCCGATATAAAACATCTCTCCCTCTCTATCTCCCTTTCTCCTTCGCTCTCCGTCTTAGGTCACAAAAATGATATATGTATTCAAATACTGAGAATTGGTTTGCTTTTGTGCTGTGAGAAGGTTTCGATAGTGACGGGCCTCCATCTGAAGCTGAGGTTGAAGCTGAAGCTGAAGCTGAGGTGCCAACGCAACCTCCAGTTGGTGGAGACGATACGGGTCGTAAACTACCATATACAAAAACGGTTACACCTCCTTCAATTGTAACTACACCTCTCACTCGTAAATCTCGAAGACTCTCTGGAGTAAGCCCTTCAGGTTCCTGCGAGGCAAGCCCTGCACGTGCAGAGCCATCAGGGGCATACCCTGCAGGTGCAGGGCCATCAGGGGCAAGCCCTGCAGGTGCAGGGCCATCAGGGGCAACCCCTGCAGGTGCAGGGCCATCAGGGGCAACCCTGCAGGTGCAGGGCCATCAGGGGCAAGCCCTGCTCCAGGGCCATCAGCGGCAAGCCCTCTCCCATCAGCGGGCCTTGTATCTCCTGCAGCTGGAACTCCGCAGCGGCCAATTCCTGCATTCATCATGGAGCAGGGTGATGAGGAGATTGTGTCCCCTTCAAAGACTCCGAAGACCGCCGATGAAACCGAGGCAGATGAGCAAAAAAAGCAGGCTGCCATTCGCAAGTATGCATCTTCCCTCCTGAGATTTACTTATACGACCATTGCTTTTTTTGATGGTGTATGTGCATTACTAAAACCAAGTATACGTTGCTTATGTGGGCCATCAGGGAAATCGATGACATGCATAAGTTGGTCGACAATAATAATCCATGTGCGACATCGTGGAGAATCCCCATCCAGTACATCGATGATGCAGAAGGAGCGCATCGCCCTCGACCACTGGACGAACATCACGCCCAGGCTATTGCCGAAATGATGTACTGGAACCCACACACCGGTTCGGGATCTCCAGCCCTGATTTCCGTCATAGAGAATCATAAAGATGCAACAAGCACCAACCCAGAGGCATTCGTTTGGGCGGACATCGGGAAAGGCAGATACAGGTAAGACCCATTGCGTTGATGGATGCATGCATATGTGTTCCAACTTACACTTTCTTTGTTATTCTACAGATTCACCTGCTTTGGACATCAGCATTTGCTGGAGGCAAAGCGTCGCTGCGTCAAGGCGGATGAAGCAAAGCACGCAAACCATGAAAATCGAACGGAAGCGTTTCAGTTCATCGAATGCCGTCTCTTCATGAACTTGAGCGCCATCGAAATGAATCAGGTGTGTCTCACTCATGCCAGTTTTCTCAGGTGCTTCTCAGGGCTTACATACTCAAGTGTTTAGGGAGGTTTACGGTCGGCCAGCTTCTCAGCTATAGTCATGATCCGTGCAATTCGTTTGCGCACGCAGCTTGGGAATGAGCAGAACAACATTGACGCCTACATGAAGCACCGCAACATGACGGAGATCATTCTTGGCATGCGAAAACACGTGGAGAAACTGATGGCCGAACCCAACGAGAGAGACGTTGGAATGAAGAGTTTTGAGAACTTGAAATACCGTCGGGTGCCGCCGAAGCAGAACTTGAATCCCGAATTCGAAGCGGCGCTGAAGACGCAGGTGTTCAATCACCAGAAGCTGAATGCAGACAAGAAGAACACGCATTGGGCTGCTTGGGCTATCTCGGTGCAATCGTACCAGTTGTTCAAACAACTTCAGAGAGGTGCTGCCATTTTTGTGAATTCCGTCCCGACATTATTCTTATTTGCTCTTAGGTGTTTTTGCAGTAGCTAACTGACGATTTGGTATTTCATGTTTCCGCTTTCAGTGATGAAGGCCCACAATGAAGGTTTGCTAGAGGGAGTTGACCCGGACAATGAAGACGCCACGGAGACGACCTTGGCCACGGTTGGGTCATCTCGCAATAAGCGTAAACGTTCAATCGGTATGTCGACCGGCACAACTGACCTCAACGCACCAACGACCAAGCAACCTAAATGGGACCCCACAGCCGGAAAGCCGATCGTCTACCATGATCTGCCGAAGGGGTTCTATGAAAGCTGGGCCCCCTTGACCGAAGGACACTTACGTGAGATCACTGACCTCGTCGACGAAGCCGTCATCGAACGGAAGTACACGGTCAAAGATATGATCAACCGTATCGCCGAGATCAAGACTCTCAACAATGTTCGAGAGAACCTAATGCTGCTTGCCTCAGAGGCTCATAAACGATTCAACATAACAACCTCCTTGGAATCGACACCGGCCTACCGGCAACTGAGCTTTCTCAAGAAAAACCGGCATTCTATGCAGCTCTTTCTGCAAACACAACCGGGAGGGTTCGAAAACGACATATACGACATAGGTGCACCCTGCTTCATTCCTTACCTAGATGAAGATGGGTATCCCATACCTAAGGAAAGGAAACCAGTGGATGCTGTCGTGGATCCCGGTGCTCCCGAGTCGAAGTTCTGGGCTCGTAAGATGACGTACGGTGAGCTGGATGCAGAAATCATTGCGCTGCAAAAGAAGCTTGACACCTTTACGTTTCCCAACCCAGAACAAGACTGGGAGAAGTTTTGCGAATTTTTCCCAGGGGCTGGGGATGAGAGAGAAATACGTACATTACTGAAGGTAATTTACCTAAGTTGCGCCCTCTGGTCGTCCTTCACGATATCTGATTTTTTCCATATCGGCTTGCGCGTTCAATTAACAACGGGGTTTGTTTACAACTGTACCAGGCGGGAGTGGTGCCCCCGAAGGTCTCCTGCAAGAACGAGCAGGAGAACCGGAAATTTCAATTTGAACAACGGCCTGCAAAAGAAAAACAGCGGCACGAGGAGAAGATAGAGAAACTGATCAAAAACATTCCGAAGGATATAAAGTTCTACTGGAATAATATCGAGAGCAGGATGTTGCTGAAAATCGGGTCGACGACAGCATCGACTGCGGAAAACATCCTAAAGGATCTTCCAGGTGCGTATCTCGGTTTCATATTCCATTTGTGCACCGTAGCTATGTAATTACTAATCGTTTACATTGCACACAGGTGTGAGTTATCGAATATTGTCAAACGTTCCTGAGGGCCAGCAAGTCGACGATGATGACTACTTCTACACTCACAAGATTCCGCAGTTGGTTTTCAAGAAGGACTTTCTGCTGGAGCCCGCATCACCTGAATCCTTCACGACTCTTCCCAGGCTTCCATTCACCGGTTTCATTATGGATTGCGAGTATGCTCTGGACTCGAACAAGAAATGGTTCCCGAAACCTCTCTTAGCAGGAGAGTTCAAGCAATTCCTACACAACTTCAACAATTTGACCACGTGTGATGATTGGGTAGGGGGATGTTTCTGTGGCTTCCAACAACACCACGAGTTCTTCGAAGCCGCCAAGCAGTTTTGCCACGGGAACGCCGAAAAGATGTTCTGGGTGAAACCTTTGAGCAGATCGAACATGATGACCTTGGAATCCGGCGTTGCGCCATGCCCGACCCTTGAAGATTCATTTCCCCTTGTTTCTTTTAACATGCGCACCTTCAACCATACCTTCAAACATCTGCTACTTACCTTGAAAGCATTGCCATCTGCAGGTATTATAGCTCCACATTTATCCTCACAATTTATATTTTCGACTTTTGCTATGGGCGACGCTCGCTTCAACTGCTAATCACCTTGCAAGCATTGTTATCTACAGGTATAAAATCCTGCAATATCGTGGCCACGTTATGCCTTCAATTCTACGATTCGGAGTTTATGGGACACGCGATCGCGATGAAGCCACTGCAGACGCTATCAATACACATGGAATGGTCCACATGCGATGTCCTCAATGCAATGTAGACAGCTGGATGATATGTAAGTTCTTAAACATCCCCTACGAGGACAGACATGTCCGACAGGACTTAGGGATCGTTTGGTGGCGCTACACCTGGAGAATTCGGAAATACATGTTTTTTGACCTTCAAGAACCGGAACTTTATCCCGACCAGAGCCCAATAGGGAACGAATGGGTTACCCCAAGGACACTGGTCATTCCAATCGACGTCACTTGGGCGCTTATTATTCCGCGGCATCAACGAGAAGAGGAAATCGACCTATATTGCGTGCGATGCAATTGCCTTGACCAATAAAGCTCTGCCATTTATGTTTTCCGATAGAGCGTCAACATTGCCGTCAACGTTACCTCGCTATCGAGGGAAATAAAACCTACAAGTACCGCAAATAATTGTGGATTGAAGATATAGATTCCAATGTATCAGCAATATAGTAGCCTTAGCACGGTGAAATGATCGAAATATCTTGCCTAGAAGACATCATAGACAAATATTTGGTGTATTTTGAATAAATTTGTATGATGGTATAGATTTGTGTATCATATGCTAGTACCCATCTCAGTTGCAACTTATTTTACGGGAATTGAAGCACCTATATACGCACATTCATAAACGTGTACCGTGCATGTTGGCCTAAATTGCACATGGATGTACCCATATTTGCATACTTGTACATGATATGCACGCATATGAACAAAAATGCAACAAAAAAATCTACCGGGACTCGCCGAGTACGAAAGTATCATGCACAAATAAATAATTCCAGTAATATTTTGTAATAAAAATTGCGGGACGACTTACGTGTCGCTTACGTGTCGCTTACGTGGCACTTTTCAGATGACGTGGCAATAACTTTTAGACGACGAAAATTGTGTCAAAATGAAGGTTTTTAGACGACGATCGAGATTCATTTATTCCCAATAGTCTGTTTTCTGTCAGGAATCTGAGTTGGAACTGTCTGCGGAGATCTGGATCCATACTGGTGACGAATCTGTCCTTTATTAGCACATCATTCAAATCAACTGCTGCTAGAGAAGCCAGTGATGTAAATGTGCGCAAATAATCTGCAAAGGTTTGGGTTCCTTGAGTCAGTGCCATAAGGTGTTTCTTGGCTACTGATCTCTTATGAGGATTACCAAATTGTCTGAGGAATGTCTGTCTGACCATCTCATAGGTGGCATATGGCTGTTGTGCCAAGACCTGAAAATAGTGTCTGTCGTTATTCTGTATGAGAGTCAGAAACACTGTAATCAAGTCCTTATCATTGACACCTGGATAGGTGAACTGGAAATATCTGTCCACCGTGTCCAACCAGACTTCTGCGTCCTGTCCTGATTTGAATTCCCTAGGTGGTGTCATTTTCACCTTTGGGACCAAACTAGGTGGAGCTGGTGCTGGGACTGAATCTGCATCTGGATCTACAAAAACCATCGGAGGACTATCTTCTGTGTACTCGGTTTCTGGTGCCTGAGGCTCATTGGCAGGATCCTTGTATCGGCTCATGTCTGGCTTCATACGACTGATGTTGTCATAGTAGCCTATGTGGTCATATCTGGTTAGTGTATCGGCATAACCAGCGATCCATTTCGGGACTTTAAACCGACTGTATGCATCATATGAACCAAGAATGTCGAAAAACCATGTCGAATGATCTGGGTTGATATCAGGAATCTCATGCTCTTCCTCTTCGATTGTAACCATCTAACAAAACAAAACACAACACAAAAATACCTTCAGCTAGTCATCTAACTGAGTGTGTGTGATTTATATGTTATATATGGTATATCGGTATGTTTACATACATGTAGTACATTCGTACATAATAATGAGGTAAGTATATATATATATCCACCTTCTTCCCCCCTCAAGGAAGTGTGTGATATAAGGCAGTTGTCAATTGCCTGTACCTCATAAATAGCATGCATTCCATATAGGAAGCATCTGTTACAGTTCTTGGGTTGTTGCCCGATATATAATCATGTCTGTGTCGAAAACAGCATGATATGTTAATGCCAAACACGAAGTTTATGGAAATTATAGTGCCATTTAGGGCATGTCAGGTTACAGCGGCCCATATACCCAATAATATGATTAGGGTGTTACATGGTATCAGTAACCCTAAAATAGGTAAAAGAAATAAGCAGTATAAATATTTTGCAAATGTTTTTAAGCAAAACTGCATTTGATACCAAACTGAATGTTACATGGTGTTCAGAAGGTACGTTACACCCCCTGACACACACATTCAATTTTAGGGTGTTACAGGGTGTTACACGTGTTATGTCTTTCAGGGATTGTTATTCGATAGCTAAATATTCATTATAGCAAAAAAAATCAATCCCAAATTTTCAAAAGATTACACGTAGAACATTTTGACCGATTTTGTGTTACAGCCAATATGTACACCCCTACATATTCCACACCTATTACCTAGGGTGTTACACGAGATATGACATGTGTCATTCTGATTTTCTCATACCTCAATAGGTATAAAATCATATTATCAAATAAAATAAGGTCCAATTTTCAATTTTCAAATTTATCGCCAAAGGATTTTACCGATTTTGGCCGTTTTTCAACATATATATATGTACATATCTCTGTGTATGTGGAATGTAAAGTACAGAATCACTGCAATAAACTTTACTTTTGCACATGACAAATTTCATGGCAAATAAGTAAATTATGCTGTATATCAACATCTATGGTTGACCGCATTTCTGGGTTTTACTGATTTAAACCCATGGCAGTAAATGTACATTCTGATGATATATAGAGTTATCAACTTAAGTGGGAACATCCATTTAGGAACATCCACTTTAGTGATATTTGTCAATCTATGATCTGTTCTGAGCATAGGTCTGTGCTCTAAGATTTATCAAAATGATATTTCTTATTTAGAACATATCTGGACATTGCTTGATATAATCACAGCAATTTGACACAACACATTTGCATGTGTGTGCTGTCCTCAACAACTATTATCAGATGGCATGTGGCACGCGTGGGTGGACGGGGGTTACATACTTAAGTGCATAATTTCGGTAAATGTTATTATACGGCTTGATATTTTTGGAGAAGTTTGGAGAAGGTTTGGACAAACTCAAAAATATAAAATTTTGACATTTAGGGTTTAGGAGTAGTCGTGCGGGGCCATTTTGGTCACTGCAAACCGCAGGAAATCGTGTTTTGCACTTAGCATGCATGCGCGTCACATGAATGTGTTGATAAAAGGTCATCGCCGAGTTTGGGAAGGTGCACCAAGTTAGTTGAAGGCACTAGAAAGTTGCATAGCCAAGATTTTAGGGTTTTAGGGTTGCTGGCGGGTGAAATATTGGCTGTGAGAGCAGGGGTTTCGCATATGCGGGGTCCGCTATAAAGTGCATAATTTCGGTAAATGTTATTATACGGCTTAATATTTTTGGATAAGTTTGGAGAAGGTTTGGACAAACTCAAAAATATAAAATTTTGACATTTAGGGTTTTGGAGTAGTCGTGCGGGGCCATTTTGGTCACCGCAAACCGCAGGAAATCGTGTTTTGCACTTGGCATGCATGCGCGTCACATGAATGTGTTGATAAAAGGTCATCGCCGAGTTTGGGAAGGTGCACCAAGTTAGTTGAAGGCACTAGAAAGTTTCAGAGCCAAGATTTTAGGGTTTTAGGGTTGCTGGCGGGTGCAATATTGGCTGTGAGAGCAGGGGTTTTTGCGTATGCGGGGTCCGCTATAAAGTGCATAATTTCGGTAAATGTTATTATACGGCTTGATATTTTTGGAGAAGTTTGGAGAAGGTTTGGACAAACTCAAAAATATAAAATTTTGACATTTAGGGTTTAGGAGTAGTCGTGCGGGGCCATTTTGGTCACTGCAAACCGCAGGAAATCGTGTTTTGCACTTGGCATGCATGCGCGTCACATGAATGTGTTGATAAAAGGTCATCGCCGAGTTTGGGAAGGTGCACCAAGTTAGTTGAAGGCACTAGAAAGTTTCAGAGCCAAGATTTTAGGGTTTTAGGGTTGCTGGCGGGTGCAATATTGGTTGTGAGAGCAGGGGTTTTTGCGTATGCGGGGTCCGCTATAAAGTGCATAATTTCGGGAAATGTGTTATTATACGGCTTGATATTTTTGGAGAAGTTTGGAGAAGGTTTGGACAAACTCAAAAATATAAAATTTTGACATTTAGGGTTTAGGAGTAGTCGTGCGGGGCCATTTTGGTCACTGCAAACCGCAGGAAATCGTGTTTCCCTACAAATTTTGGAAACCCCAGTGCATATGTACGCGACATGTACCCGGGACGTGTACCCGACGTGTACCCAACGTGTACCCAACGTGTACCCGACGTGTACCCAACGAGTACCCGACGTGTACCAAAACAGTAAAAAACGGGGTTTGGTACATGTCGGGTACACGTGTACTTTGCCTTGTACCCGACGTGTACTTGCTCGCGGCGCGGCATGCGTACCCGGCATGTACCCACGAACGGGTACACGACGGGTACATGCGTATGTTTATGTACCTTATGCCGCCTGCGCATGTACCCGATATGTACCCATGGACGGGTACATGTGTACCGCATATGTACTCAGGTTACCGTTGGATGTTACCGTTACTTGTTACCGTTGGGACACCCGGGGTACACTGTAGGTACTTAGGCCGGGTACATATGTACTTATTGATAATAACATGACTGGTGCGCACGTACCATACATGTACCTACGCATCAAGTACATGCCGGGTGCGCATGTACGCAGGCCAGGTACATATGTACGTAAGCCAGGTGCATATGTACTTATTGATATTAACATGACTGGTGCATATGCACCCCGCTTGTACATTTGAGTGAGGTACATGCCGGGTACGCATGTACGCAGACCAGGTACATATGTACTTATTGATACTAACATGACTGGTGCATACGCACCCCATATGCACGTGTATATCGGTGCATTATTAGTACACATGTACCAAGCGTGTACGAGCCTCCCATACATATGTACCCAATATGTACGTACGTATGCATAAGTACGCTATAGGTGCATGTGTACTCGAAAAGGGTACACATGCACGCAATGGTGGGTACAGCTCTGGTGCGCGTGTACGAGGCCTATCTATATGCACAATATCACAAGAGGATTGCGAAAATGTGTGCTACTTACATAAAGTGTGTTCACAATGCGTATGCTATGCGAAGGCTAGCACATCACGCATACGCATGGAACACTCGAGCATGTTTAATACAATCATATTAATACGATAGTGAAGCTAGCTTGGCACGATGGGATACAATTGGGACTACTCATCTCTATCCTACCAATACGCAAAATAACGTTCTATTCGTACGATTTCTAGTTCCAACACTACGATTGTAAACAATCTATCAACCTAGCACGCTCGAAGGGAAGCTTGAAGCTCATGAAGTACTCGAGGCGGTCGATTTTCTCCATTTAGGGTTTCTCCAAAACAGCCGATCTGAAAAGTAAAGCAAAGAACCAACACTTAGTAAAAAGCGGGAAACGCATTAAAGATTCCCTTGTGCAAAACATAACTAGCAACCTAGGAACCTCAAAGAAGCGCGAATGTGAACGCGAGATGATGGTGGAAAAATTGATTTCACCACTCGAATATTTTCAGCGATCTGAAAAACAAAACCAACCAAGTAACGTTCAGTAAAGATGAAGAGAATATAAGTGACAAACGAAATTAACGAAGGAAAATGAAAAGGAGAGGTGGAGTGAGTTGGATTTGAACCAACTATTTCGAGTGCAAAGGACTCGCGGGAATCTTCCCGTTCACTCCAAGTCAAAGTTCCGCGCATGCCAAGGATGAGCGCGCTAAGCACACACAAAGTAATACATATACATATAAAAACATGCACTACAAACCTGTGACATATTGCAGCGAGCAAGAATGAGAAATATCATAACATGCAACCCGCTAGCGAGGCCACCGCACGCTGCTGCACACTGCTGGACGGTGAAATGTGAAGCGTGACGACTCTAGCGGTGAGTTTGAACTTTTACAGTATTCTGCAAAAATGCCTACAGTGGACACCTTCACTTCCCGTTCAGCAGTGAACGTTTCCACATCAAATTTTATATCCGGGACATAATGTTATGTGCATCGTGATGTGGCGCTTTGGAGTTCGATCGAGTTTTATCGACGGACTCCAAATCTGTCAGCGCTCCACATCAGAATTTTATATCCGGGACATAATGTTATGTGCATCGTGATGTGGCGCTTTGGAGTTCGATCGAGTTTTATCGACGGACTCCAAATCTGTCAGCGCTCCACATCAGAATTTTATATCCGCGACATAATGTTATGTGCATCGTGATGTGGCGCTTTGGAGTTCGATCGAGTTTTATCGACGGACTCCAAATCTGTCAGCGCTCCACATCAGAATTTTATATCCGCGACATAATGTTATGTGCATCGTGATGTGGCGCTTTGGAGTTCGATCGAGTTTTATCGACGGACTCCAAATCTGTCAGCGCTCCACATCAAAAATTTATATCCGGGACATAATGTTATGTGCATCGTGATGTGGCGCTTTGGAGTTCGATCGAGTTTTATCGACGGACTCCAAATCTGTCAGCGCTCCACATCAGAATTTTATATCCGCGACATAATGTTATGTGCATCGTGATGTGGCGCTTTGGAGTTCGATCGAGTTTTATCGACGGACTCCAAATCTGTCAGCGCTCCACATCAGAATTTTATATCCGCGACATAATGTTATGTGCATCGTGATGTGGCGCTTTGGAGTTCGATCGAGTTTTATCGACGGACTCCAAATCTGTCAGCGTTCCACATCAAAATTCATATCCGGGACATAATGTTATGTGCATCGTGATGTGGCGCTTTGGAGTTCGATCAAGTTTTATCGACGGACTCCAAATCTGTTAGCGTTCCACGCCCAAATATGTTTTCGTGGGATATTTCTATGTGCACGAACATGTGGCGCTTTGGAGTTCTGGACGGACTTTACTTAATGGACTTTATGCTCCTGAAACCTAAGAGTAAGTAGCACGCCTTGCCCAAGAAACATGGGGATCAACCGTGGAACAAAGGCTGTCAAGAAAGCTATTTCGAGGAAGCAAGAAAAGGTTGTAGAGAAATGTGTGGTCCCCGATTGTGCGGTCCCCAAAACTATTGCACCGGCGATCAAATGTAAGACGTGCCATGGAGGTGGTTCTCAGGGCGGGGGGCACAAAGCGTTACATTTCGGCAGAATTTTTATTTTAATTTCTTTTGGCGATAAACCGTATTGACCGACCTGACCGACCTCCGAGAATCATTTGTTAACCCGCCCGAAAGACTCATTTTCGAAGCTGCAGACGCCACAAAAGTGAGTGAACCTTAACCTTAACACTACTTGCGTTCACATGTGGCTTAGCCAAAAGAATTTCAGCATCGTGTGTTGCAGGGTTCATATGCCGCAACCTGTGGAACTACGCCACAGTCGACCCAAGAGCCAGCTTCTGTAGTCCCTAAAAAGGTCAGCAACTCATAATTACTAGATTCCAAATATAATGTATCAACGCATTTCTAGTTCTATGCCTCGCAACACTCACAACTGCGTGTATGCCCTTTGTGATGCAGAGTTCACTGCAACTAGCGCCGTCGGCGACCCCTGTATCTCAGGCTTCTGAGATCTCAGCACCCAAAGCTACTCTTGACCCACAACTAAAGGTGAGCGCTCCTTATAGTTGAATATGTATAAAGCATCGCACCGCATAGATATACAGATATGCATAAGCACATACATTAGCACACAATTTGTGCTCACCGCAGCATCTCGCACAGCACGTCTCAGGTGATAGGGGCGGCAGCCTGACCGGTTCGCCACCGGTCAGCTCAGGTTGAATCCCTGACCGCCTCGAGGTGGGCGAGGGATTCAACCTCGCTATTATATATTTAGCAAGATTTTGGGTGCTAAATCTCAGCACCCAAAGCTACTCTTGACCCACAACTAGAGGTGAGCGCTCCTTATAGTTGAATATGTATAAAGCATCGCACCGCATAGATATACAGATATGCATAAGCACATACATTAGCACACAATTTGTGCTCACCGCAGCATCTCGCACGGCACGTCTCAGGTGATAGGGGCGGCAGCCTGACCGGTTCGCCACCGGTCAGCTCAGGTTGAATCCCTGACCGCCTCGAGGTGGGCGAGGGATTCAATCTCGCTATTATATATTTAGCAAGATTTTGGGTGCTAAATCTCAGCACCCAAAGCTACTCTTGACCCACAACTAGAGGTGAGCGCTCCTTATAGTTGAATATGTATAAAGCATCGCACCGCATAGATATACAGATATGCATAAGCACATACATTAGCACACAATTTGTGCTCACCGCAGCATCTCGCACGGCACGTCTCAGGTGATAGGGGCGGCAGCCTGACCGGTTCACCACCGGTCAGCTCAGGTTGAATCCCTGACCGCCTCGAGGTGGGCGCACTCTCGGCAGTGCCCGGCCGAGTGTGCGCCCAAAGCCATATTCAAAGCATCCCACCATAAGCATACGCACAAGCGCACACATTGTGCTCACTACAGCATCTCGCGCATACGCATAAGCATACACTATATTTCCGTTGCAGCATCTTGCACAGTACGTAGTTTTGCATACGATAATAATAGCCGTATACCATAATGCCACTTGCAAGTATCCATACATTAGGTTGTATATGAACGTGGAAATATGAACATGGAAATGCACTTGCATAGTGAATTGCTCTTTTCAAAAACATCTCCCATGTGCATAACATGGCACCCTGATATTTGCAGTGAACAAATTGGCCCCGCGCGGCTACTCAAAAACCTAAAATATCAAAATACTGCATCGGTTTTGTTTCTACGAACCTTCTCCAATGTTCTCCAAAAATATTAAGTCATATAATATCATTTCCCGGAATCATGCACTTTATAGCGCCCCGCCCCATAGCCCATACATAATAAAACCTCCGCTCTCACAACTAGTATCTCTCCCACACGGCCCCGCAACCCGATAACAATAAAATATGGGCTATGCAACTTTCTAATGCCTTCTACTAGCATGGTGCACCTTCACAAACTTGCCATTGGCCTCGTAGCGACACATTCATATGTCGCGCATGCATGCCAAGTGCAAAACACGATTTCCTGCTGTTTGCAGTGACCAAAATGGCCCCGCACGACTACTCCAAAACCCTAAACGTCAAAATTTTACATTTTTGAGTTTGTCCAAACCTTCTCCAAACTTCTCCAAAAGTATCAAACCGTGTAATATCATCATTTCCCGAAATTGTGCACTTTATAGCGAACCCCGCATACGCCGAACCCCCTCTCACAGCTAATATTTCACCCACACCACCCCGCCAACAACCCTAAAACCCTAAAATATTTGATATGCAACCTTTCACTGCCTTCTATTAGCATGTTGTACCTTCCCAAACCTTGTAATGGCCTTTTATAAACTTATTAATTTGTCGCGCGAGCATTCCATGTGCACGACTTGATTCCCTGGTATTTGCAGTAAACGAAATGGCCCCGCACGGCTACTCCAAAACCCGAAATGTCAAAATTTTACATTTTTGAGTTTGTCCAAACCTTCTCCAAACTTCTCCAACCTTCTAACACTTCTAAATGTCATTTTTTCGAAAAATCGTCAAATTATGCATAAACGTACCACCCACGCGTGCCACATGCCAGATGTCATGTAGATACTGATCTGAGAGTTACATGCATTTGAACTGATCAAATCTGAATCAATTGTCATTATGCAATGTAGTTGTTGTTGTTGCTCCAGCGATGATATGTGGAATGGCGAGTGGACTGCACCCAACAGTTACCAGCTGTTGCATGGGTGCAGTATCTTGCCTTCGGGTCTGGAGATAACTCCATCCAGCCCTACAGCATGTTGGTTTATCTGTTCCCATATCTATCACAATCGCTGACACTTTACACGCACATGTGTTTGTAAAGTGGTATCTACATTATCATATACATGATAGATATTTAAGTTAATCAATTCACTTTGAATCAGTGAATATCAATACATACAATGCAGCGTGTGTGCATGTATAGTGCTTATTGATTAGCACTTTTTTGTCAGTGTGTGTGTGTGCTCACTTTTACACACTTTGCAGTAAGATAACTTCTGGACATTACAATGTTTCCAGACAGTTCATCATGCAGGATTATCAGCATACCATGCACTGAATACATCTAGCATGATATATTAAGTTTAGGAGTTATTGCAATTCCAAAATAATCTCATTTACAAAACGAGTTGCAGGATCTATTTCACATACAGCTCCGGTGAGCATCCTTTCAGTAATCCACAGTAGAACAATATGTGATCCGAGGAGTATCTCGACTCCACCGGGTCATATTGAGCTAATTACTGTGTTAAGATTACTGAACAGGCACCTTATACTGTATGGGTTCTAATATAGTTAGCATGCACTGCAAATGAATGCTTTCGTGCACATCTAATGTATTGTGATATGCTATCTACTCCAACTGTTACCGTGATCAAGTTGGATCATATAGAACATCTGTTATCATAATGCATGCACAACTTACAGTGTAGCAGTCATTCAGTATAAGATATACATATACTCAGATGCTGCAGGTAATATATGCTGTAAGTTAGTGTGTGCTCAAATAAACATTTTGCGCACTATACTTCAGATAAGTATGAAATGCTGATGATTAGAAATATCGATGCAGTCATCAGGACATAGTGTGAATTGCTGCAGTATGGTGATCATACTTTCACAGCAGTATAGTGATCATGCGTCCTAAAAACGTGCGTCCATTGCATCAGATGAAATCATGACATCGCGCTGACGTGCACATCGCGCACACGAGCATCACATCAGTGCACATCGCGCTGACGAGCTAAAAATCATCATACGAGCATTTGCGAAAATCGATGTTGCCAATCATTTCACAAAGTATATCATTGCTGCTGATGTACATCGCATGAACGAATGCGAGCGCGCTGTTAAACGAAATTTCGTGCGTCCAGTCGCAGTTGATGTAAAGCATATGTACTGACGATCATTTTTCGTTCGCGCATCTGCATCTCGCATACAGTGACAATCCTGCGAATTTTGACATCATTTGTATGCGTTCCGTACACTGTGCGCACACCTTGTCGCTTATAAAATCAAGACGATTTCTTTGCGGATGCTGTCAGCTGCAAATATGTTCGCGATGAAAAATCCTCGCGCAATCCGTGTGCTGACGATATTCAAGCGTATATTATTCGGTTTGCAGATATTCAATATCACTGTGAGCGCTGTCGCTTATGCGCCTGCAGCCTGCAACCTGTGAACAATATAATATATACTATGTCTGACGCTGCACTCACTTGAGTTCTCTTATCGTGCCTTGACGAGATTTAGGAGAATACCATATGATACGGCAAGATAAACAGGCCGTGAGTATAGTATCAATATACAAGTTAACACTGCGAAGTTGGACAGCAACGCAAGTGTAAGAAATAGCGGGTGATGAGTGCAGTCTCTGAGTGAAGATCTGAAGCCCAACGCTTCCTCATCTTATACCATACGTCTCCTATCATCATAGATAGTACCGCCATTGGGTTGTGAACCCGAGACGTATGTTGAACGACCAGTATTGTGATAACGAATAGTTCGTTCATACTGTGCATGCGTGTTCCGCACATGCTTAAAGCCAAGATGGTTCTTGTTTGTACTTCAAGATGTATCTTGCTTATTACCTCGAGTTCGACATACGAACTCTCGATGACAGGTCATTCGCCCTTCCTTGAATACGCAAACACTCATATTTAATGAAACGCAGATCCGGCTCCGCCACCAAATCACTAAAATCGCGGACCCCCCTCTCTCGCCGCCGGTGCTAATGAATTGTTCATTAGAAGGAACGCGATTCATGAGCCAGCCAGCACCATTCGTTATTTTCCTCACGTCAGCCTTACAAACTGAAATTTTCGAGAAAACTTTGTGCTGATTTTTCGAAGTGATAAAATGGACCCAGCGAGTAGGCAACAGCTTAGAGAGCTGCACACAGACATGAAGGACGGCATAATTTCACAGTCTGACTATGTATGGCACTTAGTGCCAGCTAAGTAAGGCGTATAATCATATGCATAGCTTATATTATGGTGTACACACCATAACACCAATAATTGCCTAATGCCATGTGCAATAATTAGCCTAAAGCCATGTGCACCGCGTCAAGTTATGCCAGCGTCAATTCCTTATGTTAAGATTGCCGAAAGCATGCCAGCCAGCGAGCGCCTTCCTTATTTTGACCTCTTCCTTATTTTTTTTGGTCCAGCCAGCCAAATCACTAAAATCGTG
>LGRX02009898.1:0-28148 GCA_001247695.2 Cymbomonas tetramitiformis | reverse complement strand
TGCCATACACCGGCGAACTCAAAATTTGGCCAGGGCTCCGCGACACGATTTTGAGTGCCTAGGCGCGCGGGCAAGAGTCAGGCAGCAGTGAAAAAGGAGGTGTCAGGTCCAATATGGGGGCCCAGTGAGGTCCCAGACGGTATCTGTACTCCGTAGGTCCCAAGAAAAGCCCCAGTCAGTGCGCTGCTGGAAGATACCAGGAGGTGCTGAAGGGCTGCCAGAAACGTCCCAGAACTGCTGAAAGCGCCTTTTGGTGGAGCTTTCCCCGCTGCTGATGGCCGTGAGGGCGGTATCGGGGGTTTCTAGGCTGTTCTATGGGGTCTAAAGAGGGGTTTTTCGGTGGTGGGGGCTACTGGGAGAGGTTTTGGGGTAGACTGGAAACTGTCAAAAACGGCTGTTTTTGGCTGTTTTGGGCGGTTTTTCGCCTTTTTGGGGCTCTGAAAGGTGAGCTATATCGTTTTCTTGGCTATTGTAGACCGGGGAAACCCTTTAGGGTGCTCCCTGACGGTCGTTTGTGGCCTGGGACGGACTTCGGGTTTAAGATCGGAAAACGAATGCTTGGGTTTCTGAGCCGGTTTGAGCCCCCAGTGTTAAGGGGCAAAAATATGAAGTTTTGGAGATGTTTTCCGGAGGATACGGCCGTTGTATACGAAAAAAAATGTACTTACGGAGGCTAAAATTGCGCACAGATAGCCGGAAGTACAGCTCTCCCCCTGTATCACAACGGAAGTTTCAAAAGGCCCGTGGGCGAGTTGCGCAGAGGCGAAATCGCAGCACGCTGATACCAAATGTGCCAGGGGCACGACGACAGATGCTCGGAGATATGTTTTTGATTGAACGTGCAAAGGTACACAATTCGGATTTTATAATATACTGGATCAGGGCCAGATTGAGGTACAAACGATAATTCGGTTCCGAGTTCTGAAGGCTAAACACTTCTCAAGTGCTCTACTTATTCACTCGTCACTCGGGTTGCAGGGTCAACCACTCGAGAGCCGATGTCACACTTCGGCTCAACGTTCAGTTCCCGATCCGATCTCATTTCTAATTCCGATTCGTCATTCTCGATTCAGATGTTATGCCGACAGGCTGACACGATGACTGCCCCACAGTACTGTCATACCACTGTACTGTCATACTGTCATACTGTCATAGCGTCATACTGTCATACTGTCATAACCTTAATATCTGATATTCGATTTCATTGTCTTTTCAACCCCGATGCAAATCTGACCATTCTTCGAGGGTCTGACTGAGTTCCACGATGACACCCCCCACAGTACTGTCATACTACTATAGTGTCATACTGTCATACTGTCATAGTGTCATAGTGTCATACTGTCATACCCCGGACATCTGGTATTCATTCTCATCGTAATTTCAAGCCCAATTTCACTGTCATCGTGCCAATCCCAGATTACCCCCGATGACACACATACGGACGCATAGGCATATCGGCTCACGCTGTGCCTCCGGGCACAATCGGTTGAATCGATTACACCGATATATCGGCATATCGGTTTTTACACCTTGGATATCGGTATCGATCGATCAAGGAAACACAAATATCAATATCGATCGATTTTAAACAGAGTGATATCGTTTTCGATCGATAATCGGCAGGTTTTCAAGGGCAATATTGGAATCGATCGATATTGCGCTCATATATATTGGAATCGATCGATTTAATACGGTTAAATATCGATATCGATCGATATAGCTTTTCACAACCGATTAGGTGCCTTGGTGTCCACCCGCGCGATGGACGCTGCTGCTGGATTTGGCACAGCGACACCTAAAATCTGTCACCTGCCTCATCCTAGAGTAGTCTGGGTGACCGTCACTCGTAGGCCGAAACCTAATCCCTGCACTTAAAGTCAGGTATATGTTTATCTCTTTTATCTCATCAATTCGACCGTTATAATATCGAAACCCTATCTTAGGGTATAACGACACACACACACATATATATATCGGTCCTGTATATCTAGCAGGTTTTGGTTCGCATCATCGCTTTTACACTGCTTCTACTATGAGTGGCTAAACGCCGACGCTTGGGATGGAGTGAGCGGTCGCTAGGGGAGCACACGCGGTTCAGTGGTATGGCCTAGGCAGCTTGGTTGATTGAGCAGCTTCGCGGACGTGCACTTGGGCGTTTTGCGAGTTGATTTTACGTTGGCTGGATTTTACCGTACTTCCGGTCGATATCACACCGTTTGCGGTACCCGGGAATCCTTTTAAGTCCACACCACTTCATCGAGTTTTTCGTCCTTATCCGCGAGTACGCTCTCGACGACCACTGCCTCTTGGCCGCCACCACCGCGACCGCTTCCCGTTCACACCCGCTTGCTCCACCCCTACAGTCATTTCATCATGGTAGCCACCATATCGACTTCGAGCGCTCCTCTGCGGAGGAGGAACCTAGCAACTATTTTCGACCAAGCTGTTGCCCGACATGCAGCCACTCCCGGGACTCCAACGGCAACTGTCCCTCCGGCAGCGGGACCCCCTGCGACGTTCGTGGCAGCTGTCCGGACGTTTATCCGCACCAGGCACGACGAGAAGGCCGCCAAGTTTGTCGCCAAGAAGTGTTTCGGTCTGAAGGACGAGCGCTTCCATGGTGACGAGAAGAACGTGCACGTCGTTTTTACCCGCATGGTGGCTGCTCTTCGCGAGGCTTTCGTGGCCGAGGACGAGCAGCTGAGCGACCTCTTTGTACTCGACGACGCCGGCATCACGGTGCAAGCGGAGAGCAATCAGCTCCTCTTCTCCACCCTTGAGCTCCTCGTGCATCCTTCCAGTCCCGCTTCGGACTGGTTGGAGAGCTCTGCTCAGACGTTTCCCGCGGATGGGAAACGGGTTCTGCTCGAGTTTGCGCGTAACGACTGCTTCATGCCGACGCACCCTTTCAGGGGACGCCGGACTTGCTGGCAGTTGAGCTGGGCTACGGCAAGGACCCCAACGAAGCAATCGTGGACTTCAATGCCGCGCTCGCCGCCGCGAAACGCAAGAACACCCTGGACGAGGACGACGTCAATAAGGGGCAGTTTTTTCAGGCCATGGACGCCGACTACTACAGGCCTGTGGTATCACGGCTCCTGCTGCACGACCAGCGGGCAGCGGAGTCCTTGCTGACCATTCAGCAGTGGGCGCGTGAGTGTCATGCGGCTCACGTGCGGGTTGGCACGGCTACGCAGAAGTCGGCTGCGGTTGGCAGCCACATGTTGCCTGCGAGGTTTGGCGACCCGCCGGGTGGACACACTTCTGCGGACGCCGACGTGATGGAGATCCTCCTCGCGCTACGCAAGGAGGTGCGCATTCTGTCCGACAAGGTCAACGGGAAGGGCTTCACTCCCCGCGCGGAGAAGCCTCACAACCCACGCCCAGGGTTGAAGCATCGCTTCGCGGCTTCTCCGCTTCCGGAGGGGAGTTACTCGCCGGGCAATTCGAAGCTTGTGACGTTTCATCGTGGGACTGGACAGGCGATTCCACTTTGTCAACACTCGACGTGCACGGCGGCACAGGCTAGGCATTGGCACCGCGACTGCCCGCACGGCGGTCCGCGTGCGGAGGAAACGGCTACTGGGGCGCATTCTTTTGCGGTTCAAGACGCGGAGGGCGACTTCTACGCCGCTGCCTTCCAGCACGCCATCGACAGCAACGACGCCGACCGCTTCGACGCGCTATGCTTCTTGGCGGGCGGCGAGCCCGTAATGCTCGAGGACCTCTCCGCCGCCTCCTTATGTGAGGGCGACACCGTTGAGACTCACGCCATCGACGAGTATCTGGGGTGTTGCCAGCTCGCTGACACCCGCTTCGGGGTCTGCGCGGTTGGTGGTGCCATGAACGTCAACAACTTCCAGGTCCACGACAAAATCCTTGACGGCGCTCTGGTCGTGCCGCCGCCGCCAGCACCGCCTGCCGCTTCGCAGTCGGTGGTGTCCGACGAGGGCATGTACCCCGTTAGCGCGATGCACGCCCACGAGCCGGACACGTCCTTCATGGACAAGTTTGCGGCGAGACTTGTGTGAGATATATAGCTACGGGTATATATCGGGTTACAGTCAGAATGCTTTCACTTTCGGTGTTTGCATAAGTGTAGATAAACATAAGTTAGTCTCGGCTTTATGCCGGAAACCCTAAACCTGTGACACCCGTACTGTACTGAGTACTAGTACAGATAACAGGAAGAAGTGACACACGGTGTGTCACATCCAGCACACCACCCTGGACTATTACGGAGGAAGAGTTAGGGTGGACGGTGGAGCAGGGTTGCTGCAGTCTGAAAACACACCATCTCAAGCGGTGGAAACAATTTCTAGAGGGGGCATGTGCTCTTGGCCAGGGCGGTCCCAAATCTCTAGCTAGCTGTGCACACAGGAAGGCATCCTGGCCTTGAATCTGATTTAGCAGGGCTACTAGTAGTTACAAAACAACTCTAGCCACTTTGAAAGTGGTCCGCAAAGCAGAGTTCACCGTAGAGGTTGTTGTTGTCAATCCCAGAGTCCAGATTGAAGAAGTCAAAAGTGTCAAAGTCCAGAAAACCAGAGTCCAGACTGAAGCTGTCGTCGGGGCCAGCGGGTCCAGAGTCCAGAAAGGCGGAGTCAGGGAAGAAGTCCACTGCGCAATTCTGATAATTGAGGCGCTGCCCGCACACCACCGCCCGTGGAGCAATCTCCACGCCACAAAGTGCAGAGGCGGTGACGGTGTCGAGCAAAGCCATGCTCACACACATGAACAGAGCTGGCAGTGCTGCTGCTGTGAGAAGATTGCCAATTGACGGTGTCTGGACACCACCAACCCGTGGAGCGGGTGGCGGCACGTCCACATGTAATTCCTCGCCGTCAGTCTCCGAGTCCGCCACGCTAGCCGAATCATTCGTGGAAGAAATGTACGGAGGCAGGGGGTTGAAGGAATTAGCTGAAACCTGCGGCTCGGGCTCAAAGAAGCCCAATTTCACAGACATGCCGTCCATAAAGGACTGCTCGAAGGGGGGCTCGCTGTCGATGAATTGCTTCGGCAAGATCAGCGCGTCCTCGTCGCTCTCGATTGTCACTTGCGGCTCAGGCTCCGCGATGCTCTCGTCGATCACGGCGAGCGTGGCCGAGCCGAAATGAACCATGGGAAAATGTTGCGGAGCCGACTCAACACCACCGGCTACCTGCTTCAGCTCACGGAGAGCCGTGCGCGCCTCGTGCACGCGGGTAGCAAGGAGAGAGGGCGGAGAAGGGATTAAGCCTGCGTACTGTGCCCGAAGGCCGATGTTGTTGTCGTCGGCGAAGGTAAAGGGCTCCTCGTCGTGACGAACAACGGGTTGATCATGTTGTCCACAAAGTCGAGCGAAGGTGGCGTCGTCCTGGGCGTCGAAGGCGGTCTGGAACGCGGATACAATCTCGTCGTTCTCGTCGGCAGTCACCAAGTCGCACTCCGCGCACGCCATGTCGTCCGTGGGGCAATTCGCGGTGTCGTGGAAGTGTCCAGGAGGACAACGCGCGCACTCAGGGACGAAGGCGGAGGAGGCCACGTGGAACGAGATGTTGTGGGCGGAGTTCTTCTTGTAGTGGTCCTGCCGCCAATTCCCGTCGGTCTTGAGCGGGCTCGCGGCGAAGCGGAAGCTCTTCCTCCCGCCATAGCCCCCAACACGATTGTTCCGGCCATGGAACTTCCCATCGTCCCTCCTGTTGCGCTCATCCCGCCAACGCGAGGGCGGAAAGGAGACACCCCGCTTACCGTCAGGCTGCTGGCGGTGGCGGTAAGAGTCAGCGAAACCAGAAAGAGGCTCGTCGTTCTTCGCGATTGAGTCCTTCAGCGTTACGAGAGTCGAGGTGGCGGCCTCCAATTGTGTGAGATATATAGCTACGACTATATATTGGGCTACGTAGGGTACGCTGCAGCGATAAACACAATCACTCCGTAACGACGCGTGCCTCAACCGCGAGTCCTCATAGCGCAACCATCAAATGGGGCCCCCAACGCCCCACCAAGCGGAGGCGTTTAGCCAATCATGCTACCAAAAGTAGTGGAAGGTGCCTGGCGCACCATAACCTGTGAGATATATAGCTAAGACTATATATTGGGCTACGGTCAGAATGCTTTCACTTTCGGGTTTGCAAGAGTGTAAAAAAACATAAGATAGTCTCGGCTTTATGCCGGAAGCCCTAAACCTGTGACACCCGTACTGTACCGAGTACTAGTACAGATAACAGGAAGTGACACACGGTGTGTCACATCCAGCAAATTGCTTCTCGAACTCCATGATGAGGTTCTTCACGTCAACTCCACCAGAGTAAAGCATAGCTGAGGAAGTCGGAGGTGACGGCTTAGGCTGCTTCGCGCGGCCAACACCGTTTTCGCTCTCCCAAATCTCGAGGATGTGGGCGTAGATGTCCTCGAGGTCGACCTTGGCCAAGTCCACGTCGAGCCGAAGCGGTGTGGTGACCTTGTCGTACATGATGGGGTCGAGGGACGCGAGGAGTTGCTTCTTCGCCATCATGTCGTCGAGCGGACCAGAGGGCGAGTTGCGGATAGCCGTTAAGCAGGCGTCGAAGTCTAAGGAGACGCGCAGCACGACATCGATGGGATGAGGCGACGGACGAGATCTACATGATCACGCTGTCAGGCAAGGAAGTGAGAATACCCAACCAAGCCTGCTGACCGTCTTGCACTGGTCAAGGAATACCATTCCAGAACTGGCCATTGGGGTATAAGACGCACGCAGCATCTTTTGTGGCAGCGCCATTGGTGGGCCGACCTGAAGAAGGACGTTGAGGCAGTGGTCACTCAGTGTGAGACCTGTCAGCGTGTGAAAACTCACTATGCGAGAGAGGAGGCGTGCTTGTCCCCCCTTGAGATTGTGTCATTCATGTATCGTTGGTATTTTTTTAAGAATTTTAAAAAAAATTGTAGCTCTACGATCTTGTACTATGTTGAGATTGCTTGGACAGTTACCGACACCAGTGAATGTTAATGACAAACTTATGGTTATCCGCGAGTGTCAAGATTGCTCGATGGAACTCGACTGTATTTGTACCATCATGTGCACACGTTTGCGACAGCCTGATGTTTGTTATTTGTGCGACTGCCGCGCCTTCGCGTGATTGCTCCGCGCCAACATCTTCGGCAACAGGGCGCATCGGCGACGAGGTCGGTGGTGCTGGTGTGCTGACGCCCACAGCCATCCCGCCGGATCTCTACTATCAACCGGAGGGCTGGTACCACAGCTGGTACCGTGCTACGTACGGGTACGGATGGACGTGGCTCCCAGGCCCCCCGCAGCCACCTGAGGCGGCTCCGATTATTACTGCGCCGCCCTCGCCGGGTGGTGCTCCGCCATCGCCGGACTACGAGCCACCCGCCTGGGGCGGTGGAACCGGAGATGCACTTTCCCCTTCAATTCAGCACAGGACCGAACTGATTGCACCCGGTGCAGCTACCTGCAACGACGTCGACACATCTTCAATTCCCTAAATTTGCTCTACGCATGATTTGACAAACAGTGGTACCAGCTCTCCTGGGCGCTGTAACAGTGGCACCGGCTCTCCCGGGCACTATCGTGGCTAGGGTTGACGGGATCGAGATTAGCCTGCCTCCAGACTGTTATGCTGTTGGTTCAGGTTGCCCCAAGATGGGCTTAATTTAGGGTTTTAACTGTATCCGTATTCTGCATTATGCCTCACTGGCTGTTAGTTTCGGGAGTTACCCTGCCAGAAAGGACAGGTTCTCCTGTAGGGTGCTTATTTCCACCGAAGCTGAGTAGGTGTTTGTTTCAGTTCCGTGACCACCTAGTTTGCCAGTCACCACCCTAGGTGGTGTGCTGGAAGTGACGCCCCGACTCTCATTCCTATAGTTAGGGTGTATGACTGTCACCGGTCCCGGAACCCTAGAACCCGAACATATAACGGGAAGACTCGGTATTCTGATTATCCGTTTATCTATTCTGATTACCACACTCCGAATATACAGTCAAGCTGATATATTCAGCAAAACCTAATCCCTGCACTTAAAGTCAGGTATATGTTTATCTCTTTTATCTCATCAATTCGACCGTTCTGATATCGAAACCCTATCTTAGGGTATAACGACACACACACACACACATATATATATATATATCGGCCTTGTATATCTAGCAGCTGCGCTTTACAGTGCCTTCGGTTTCATGTCGAGGCCACCACTGACCCCGACACCTTCCGCTGCTGGACGAAGCTGCGGTCGACCGTCATCGACGAGACCGCTGATCGTGCCCCCCAGCTCACGGTGCTTCGAGTACTGGGGGATAAGCACCAACGCCTGCATCCCACCTATGACGATGCCGGCAGGTAGGGTACAGGACCTTCACCACGTTCTTGGCCGGTCGGCAACGAGCTCCCCTCATGTGTCACCACTATATCTGGTGGTGCTGCGTGAGCTGGCTGCCGGCCACGCCTTCACGTTCTCGGCCCTCCTCCTTCGCCTCAGCACAGTCTGGCAGAGCGAGGGCCATCTTGCGCGCCTCCGTTCCCCGTCCGCGGGGTCCGGTGGTGGCAAGCACGCGCCCGCCTCTGCGTCCTTCAACTCCGTGCAGCGCAGCAACGAACATCGTCAAGCCAATCGGCGACTGGAAGCCGCCGCCTCGCAACGGCCGCTATCTCGTGTGGGAAGGTGTCGGCTACCCCCGCGTCACATGTTTTCGCCTCTGGGGGCTCACTGACGCTCACATCCCCATCCGCGGCGTCTGCCCCTATTCATTATTAGCGGCATCATTTGCCCCCGAGCAGGCACCGGCGGGCGCGCCGGCAGCACCGCCTCGCCCCACGAATGACGCCTGGTTGCAGCCGCCTGCGGCTCCTGTTCCCGCTGCAGCGGCCGCCGTGCATTTTGCCGAGTGGTCTCCCTCCATGCAGTTTGCTGCGGCGGACGACTCTGGCCCGACGGCTTTCAATCTCCGCCCGCCTCTCGATCACGATCCTCCTGGACCAGAGCCCGACGACTCTGCAGGTCTCGATGACGCCGATTGGCCGGCGCTGCGTACGGTGCCGTGGATCCTGCCTATCCAGGGCGCCGCTGAAGCTCTCATTTACACCAACAAGCAAGATTAGGCGTGGCATGCACGTGCAAGTTACGGCACTGCCTTGTAGATTGGACTTGAATTTTAGCCGTGCTAGCCGAGCCGGTGTGGCTTCTTGTCTCTGCATGGCTGCCTTGCCTGGTGACACCTCATCCCCACGGGGTGAGGTGGTGTCACGGGGAGCCCAATCTTTCCCCCCCACTGTAAGGGGGGGACGGTGGGTCACCCGGCGTTCCACCCCTCGACCTGTGTTGTCACCAATCACCGTGTCACCGCTCACTGACTCAATAAAACACTCTGCGAGAACAGGTGTTCCGCTCGGGTAAAACTGGCTAAGCTCCCATAATCATTCCGGCCGAGTGCTTTTATCATGCATCTCGGAAACCCGGATAATACGAAGTGATGACTGACAGTACAGTACTACTGTACTGTCATCCTAGCTACTAGCGGGGTCACGGTTCCGATCAGAGACGGGTCAGGCTAGGGGCTATCAGAGCCCATAATAATAACCCTGAACCTAAAGTCCAGCACACCACCCGGAGCTGTGACGTAGCTAATAGGGCTAGGCAAGCGGAGCTAACTAAACAGATAACAAACAGCAATTCACTGGAAACAGATACACTTTAAGCTGGGTGCCCGGGGACTTGTCCCGGCGCAACCCACTACTGCGGCCAAGGCTAATCAAACCACCAGGATCACAGATAAGCAAACTCAGCCACTGTAAAGCTGGTCGGCAGAGCCGAGTTCAGCGGTCGGATTCCAAGGCAGAAATACTTCCGAAGTGAGTTGAGATGACAATTGAAAGGCGTGGACACCACCAGACCCAAGTGGGTCAGGCGGATCCCGAAGTGGAATGTTAGGATGTCCAAATTGCAAAGCAGCCGAGGTCGATTGAAAAGAAAATCGTGTCACGTCCCGCCGCGGCATCGACGAACCAGCAGTAACCACAGGCGGGCAAAGAGGATCCGGTAATGCTTCATTGAGACGAACCGCACCGCGATCGTAAGTGGCTCCGGGCTCAACCAGGCCCCTGACACCACCGCCGACCACGAGTGTCGGCATCGCCGTAGCACTGAAGAGAAATGTAGCCACCATGAAGAGAGTGAGCGCAAACTGACCGATGCCAAATGGCTTGGAGCCTCTAGGGACTCCGAACCGCCGAAGTGCCGTAGCCGCCGGCGTTGCACCCCCCTCAATTTCAGTCAGGCAGACCTCATCGTCATCGGAATCACACACCTCAACAGGCTCAGGGTCAATGTCAAGCCAGTCAGGGTGAATAGTGTTGAACGTCTTGAATGAGTTGTCAGCCGTAGCCGTCGGGCCGAGAGCCAGAGAGGCAGACGGCGGCACGCAGGCGGTACGGCTGACGTCATGCAAGTCACTCGGCTTACCATGCACGGGCGCAGAGGCCTTCGGCAGCAGCTGCTTGCTGGCAGTCGGCTCAACGACACCACCAGCAAGCGGACCGCTGACCTCAGCAAATGCAACACGGCCAATGGACAGGTGCTCATCAGGTGCAGACTCAGCAGAGGCAGCGGCATCCCTGAACTGCTGCAGAGCCGTAGGCTCTGGAGCAAAGGAATGCGCATACAGCTCACAGACTTCAGGTTGCCCCACGAGAGCACACAAGTGCTCCATGGACCCCTCATCCCCAGCGTCATAGTACCGCTGAAAACGAAGGGCAAGCACGTCGGAGTCATAAGACTCAACGGCTTGGCAGTAGGATGCCGAAATGGTCATTGGGTGAGTGTCCTTGTGAGGACACTCACTCAGCCAATGCTTTGACCCAACGGCGCGGCACTTCTCGTGCCTGCACGTCGGGACAAAGGTGCTAGACCGCTTGTCAAAGGCCACCTCCGAAGAGGTGGAGTGAGCAAGTGGTTGCACTCCAGGACGGTGGAAGTTGCGCGGAGTGTGTTTCCCAGGGGGCTTGGAGCCACCCTTCTTAACCCCTAAAGGGCGGATGGAATTGTTTTGGTTCTTACGCATGCACATATTTTGCAATAACTTGAGCATTCGACATCCAAAGGAACTTTTGAAAACAGTTCTGGAAATGCGATATCAAGGTGGATCGCATTGACGCGTGTAAAGTATTAGGTATTGGAGTTTCGCGAAGCAACTATTGATATCACCAGTTCCAAATTTTAAACTTGAAGATACCAAAACAACCCTAATATTGAGCCCAACTCAACATTCACGCGTCGTATCTAATGCACAACATTCCATTAGGGTGGTGTAACGTCGTTAGGGTGATTGTAACGGTACTTAATCATTTAAAATAGAAGGGATATATTTATGATATCCTAAAAACAAGCTTTAATCAACCTTTCTTAAGCGTGAACCTTCGATTTGACAATGTCGGGGCAAATTGTTGCATGCGGCTCGTCGAGACATTTTCAGAACTGTGTTGAAAAGTAAATTCGGGATTCTTATGACGTCACAATGTGAATTTGAGTGATCCGTCCGTATACGGTACAAACCGCCCTTTAGGGGTTAAGGGAATCCACATCCCGCTGCAACTTGACCAACTGAGCACTGAGCCGATCGATGGCCGAAGCCAGGCCAGTGTCAGTGGTGCAAGACGCAACAGACATGGGCCGCCCCGCAGTGCGCTTGCCCGAGAGCCGCCCGCAGCGGTACTGCTCGCGCACGCGCGCCTGCAAGGTGAGCAGACTCACAGCCGCACGCTGGTCAGCTCGAGCAAACGAGTCAACCAGCGCGGCGTAAGCCGGCCCAGACAGCGCAGAGATGAATTGCCGTTTAACAGCGTCCTCGGGCAACGCCTGCAGACGCTGTGCATCCCGAAGACAGCTGTTAAACAGCCGAATGTCAGAGTCAGGGTCTTGTTCATCAGAGATCCTAACCCCAAGCAGCTCTGCAAACGCATCGAACGGGGTCGATACATCCGCAAGCATACGCACCACCTCGAGGGTGGCACGCTTGCCATCGGCAGGAACATCCGAACCAGAAGCCTCTACCCAATTACGGGCAGGAGACCCTGGCGCAGTCAGCAGTAGCAGCACAGAGTACAACAGCTCATTCGCAGCAGACAGGACAGGGGCGTCAGCAGCTGTCAGCTCAAACAGGGGTGCAAACGCAGGCGACTGTAGCGTGAACAATTGCTGTAGCTCGGATACCAACTGTGAAAAAATGTCCGAAGCTGAATTCTCGCTGCCTTTAAATTTTGCAGTTTTGTCACCCAGAACTTTGGTCGCTGCTGTTTTGGCACATTGAACATCAAAAGAGTCCCTGCGCAACTTCTGCAAAAGTACGGCTGCCGCAGTGGACGCTTCTGATTCTCCCGAAGCCAAATGCGGAGTCGATGGCGTGGCTGCATTCAGTGCCCCAACATCATCGAAAATGGTTGCTAGTTTCCGCGCTCTAGCGCGCGTGCGTGGTCCAATTGGAGTCTCCATGGCAAAAATGACGGCGAGACGGGTAGTGTGGGCTAGCGTGACGGCAGTAGAAAGATCATAAAGTGCAGCGGCCAATTCCTGCAGAAGTCTCAGCAACAACAACAACATCAAACAGGTCATGAGCCGATTGGCTAAAAGTGGTTGCGAGCCACCATACGCGGAATGTCCTCTCCACCGGCCAGGCGAAACGTAAAAAGAAGCCATAATAAGCGACGATACTGCTGCCGAAAATTGTGCCGTAAAACTGATCTCCACCTCAAAAGAAGGCCATACCGCGATAAGACGAACTACTGCCTAAGGGGGCGCCCACCCCATCTCTGTGTCAAAACTTAGCCAAACATGGCAACAGCTTGGCGCTGTGCCATCAGAATTACTAGGGAAGTGGTGACGCGCATAACCTGCGAGAACAGGTGTTCCGCTCGGGTAAAACAAACTGGCTAAGCTCCCATAATCAGTCCGGCCGAGTGCTTTTATCATGCATCTCGGAAACCCGGATAATACGAAGTGATGACTGACAGTACAGTACTACTGTACTGTCATCCTAGCTACTAGCGGAGTCACGGTTCCGATCAGAGACGGGTCAGGCTAGGGGCTATCAGAGCCCATAATAATAACCCTGAACCTAAAGTCCAGCACACTCTGCTCCGTATTTTATCTCATCTTAGCACAAAGTGAATCTCTGCCCCCTGCCATTCTGTTTCACTCGTGCTTACCGCGATATATATATATATATATATATACCCAATCATATATATATATATATCCCCTCTTTCGTGAATTACTTATCATTGTCATATTTCCTATCAACCCTACATTTCCTACCACCGCTATATTCCTTACGCGCGATCACCGCGGTAATTTCTATCACCTCGTAATCGTATTACTCATCACCGCTATTTTTCGTATCCCCGTATGACGATAACGTACTTATCTCCGATATATGCCAGTCTCCGCGTCTCCGCGTCTCCGCGTCTCCGCGTCTCCGCGTCTCACCTGAGAACACTTCAATTTTCACCTTCTCCGCTACTGACGGGGGGCGCGGCGACGGGGGAACCGCGGATTGGTCGAAATTTTCAAGTGGTCAACTTTTCCACCAGTCATCACACACTCGAAATTTTGCTGAGAAATCTGGTTACCATACTTAACACTTAAAGGGCGAATTGATATACTGCTCATACTGATATTGTTTTCAGGTTGGTGTCGCATACGTTTTGGGGCATATCTCGCGTTCTACGTATCCATTCGTGCCCCTACTTCGCGTGCCTAACAAAGCACACACGCAACTATCTACTTCACATCACAGCTTACACCTAGAGCACGCGAGCATACATGTATGCCGCTAGGTTGGAGTGCATGCACGCATTCCTCCCTACCATTTAGTATGGGGCACTCATACCCCTGCACTTTCCAATAAACTTTTTGCTCAATATATTGCGTTTGGTGGCCTTTACGGGGTTGGAGGACCTTGCTCAACTCACAAATATGGATACCAATACTTCATACATCTCAAGTAGGTGACTAACGTAGAAGTTATTGTCAGATATATAGTCGGGTGTGTATATATCGGATAACGGAGAATAAACCCTGAGTTAAGGGTTTCGATATCAGAACGGTAAAAGTCTCAGATTGATAAAAGAGGTATACATAAATACTAACGGGTGTTTCCCGTCTACTGGTGACGGTCACCCAGCCTACTATAGGAAGTGACAAGTGACAGATTTTGACTGTCGGTGTGTCACATCCAGCAGTTATGGCACTTTCCGCGCTCATACTGATCCCATACTGCAAAATCTGAATTCGCCCTTTAAGTGTTAAGGAGCACTTGACCACTTTGGGGGGTCACTGCTTAAGTATGGCTTAAGTATGTATTTGACCACTTGGCAAAGATTTCCCAAAAATCGGTGGGGTACTCAGACGCAGGGATGGAGTTCATCCGGCCTAAGTAAATACGTGGAGAAAATCACAATTTCCATTTCGGTATCGCGTTTTCTAATCAGCCGCGGAGCGACGCTACATAGCCCAGCTTGCATGACACATATGACACATTGACATATGTGAAAGTGAATGCCAAATCCGGTCGGTGCATCATCATCATCATCATGCTCTGGATGACAGTCATACTGCCTGTCATCCTACGCTGATCAGAAAACATCAGTTTGTTGAAGCTGGCAGTTGCAAGTTACAAAACACTACCCGAAGCAGATTGCGGTTAAAAACGAACTGGATCGATTCGTGCAAGGGCAGCTGACTTTGCGTGTAAGTTGTTTCACATTCGTCCTCATGGAATTGAGGGTTTTCGAAAGTCACGCGTTGCACTATGAATCACGATGCTCGACCTTGAACGCTGAGCGTTTGATGAACACAGCCGCACAATTCAAGCCGAATATATTTGCTTGTCTTTGTGCGGGCTTTTGCTTGACTTATTGCGCAAGTTCCGATGAATTTTGGAGAGCGATACCGACACCTTTTATTTCGAAGCTTGTTCCAACGCACTCATCTTGACACTCTTTCGCTGGGAAAACGCGACTTTTTACCTTTGACTTTGAACTAACGTTTTTTCAACTTTTGACTGCTGCAACGCGTGTCTTGAGCACAGATCGCAGTCTTTTTTCCAATGACTTTTTGATTTTCTCCAGTGATACTGATTCGAGATCCTGACCTGAAACGGATCTTGACGCACTGAACTTTGTGTTGACAGTTTCTGAGAGAGGCTTAAGAACGTGACCTTCTGAAACGACTGAAGATCTTGAAGTATTGTGATGGAGGAAATAACGGGGAAACGCTCGTCGTCATACGGTGAAGGGGGTGCCCCTGGCAAGAAGTTCAAACTTGACACGGTCACTCTGCTGATGTTGATCCCTTCTGAACAAACAGCTGGTTTGATTGGGAAAAGTGGCGCGGGAATCAACCGGCTTGAACAAGAGTCAGGTTGTCGCTTATCGTGTTCCCAGGTGCGGCCAATTTCGCTGTTCTCCCCTTTAATTTCGAAACGTCACTTCCCGGTAGCTGCCAAGGAATATCTTCAGCTCTCAGAACTCTCTCTTCTCTGTTTACTGTCCGGTCTTGTTGTTTGACATAAATACCACTTTCCGACGTGGTTTTTTTACTGGTGTTTCTCGTTTCTGCAGGCAAACGACACAATTTTGGGAGATCTCCTGAGACGGGTTACAGTCACTGGACCGAGTCTTCAGCAAGTTAGTGGAGCTCAGCGCCGAATCATCGACGTGCTTGCCGAACTGGAAACTCAAAAGACAGGACAGCCGGTTTCGAAATTTTCCGTAAAGATGATGGTGCCAAGCGCGTCCGTCGCGAACTTGATCGGGAAAAAAGGAGCGGGCATAAGAAACGTTACCGATACTACCGGGGTCTATCTAAGCTTCTGCAAGGAGAACGAAATGCCCGCAGGTATTTGCACGCCTCCTGCTCACAGTGCGTTTCCTTCCTGTTGTCATTTTGTGGTGCTGGCCTCTATCCAAGCTCTCCGTCCTCCCCAATAGAGGACTATGGAAACGGTAGCTGTTGTCGTATCTGCTGTATGACCTTGGATGAATGTAACAGACCCACTAGATTATTAAACTGTCCTGAGCAGTATTGTTACGCGGATGCTTGTTTATCGATCTATTATTGTCGTCGCCTTCACATTTTTCTGGACTTCAGGCTCACTTCTCCTGTCGTTGTCGGTCTTTACGAGTGCAGGCGCACAGGATCAAAGAATGATAACCCTCGCTGGTTCAGCCGATCAAGTAACCCAGGCACAAGAAATGCTTACCGAGCAGCTCTCTGGTATGATCGCCGACGGCATGTTGGACTCTCGGACGAGGAAACCCCAGACGGATTACACACTACAGCAGCAGCAGCCGGCAGCTGTAAGCCGGTACCAGGAGACTGGTCGGTATCCGGAAACTGGCCGGTATCCGGAAACTGGCTTGCTGCCATTGTCTTCATTCCTGCCTCAAACACAACTTCTGCCGCCTGCACTCGCTAACCCGACCTCGTTCGGCGGCACCGCTTACGGCCTCGACTACACGAGCCCGCCTCCTGTCGTGAGCCCCCCCAATAGGCTTTCGGGCGCATATTCAAGTGCGGGTATGTATCCAGTCGCTTCGAAGGAGATCGAGTCCAAGATGTATCTTCCGAACAGCTGTGTCGGAATGGTAATTGGAGCCAGGTATGTCAGCCCCTTGACGGAGCACCCGAGTTTCTATGTATCCGCCTAGCACTATCTGCTTGCTTTGAGTTCTCTTTTGCCGAGCCAGAGATATTCTGTGGTCTCAGGGGATCTGCGATCAAAGAGGTGCTTGCGCAATGTGAAAACAAAGTATACATCTCCGTTGGAAAGGAAGAGGAGAGCACGAAAATCGACTTTGTTGGTAAATTGCTCCTGCTCACCCTATGTGTACTTTTCAAGTTTATGGAGAAATGACCACACTATACTTGGTTTTGTCTCTTTCGTTTTCCTATCTTTTGCCATCTCTTGACAGTTTGCTGGGGTCCGACCTGCAGGCCAAGAAATGCTACGACCCGTTACGATCAGAGGTCCTGGAGATATAGTGTTCAAAGCTCAATATCTGATTCAAATGAAGCTGCAAGAAAACAGCCGGGCAGAGGTGAGCTGGGTTGTGGCAGCTTCCGTCAAGTAGCTTGATTCGTGTGTCAAAACGTTCCACTCCACTTTCTTCAGAAGAAGTTGTCAGAAACGTTTTCCCCCAGACTTATGGTAAAAGGCTAGTGTCAAAAGGCCGGCTCCCATGCATGGGTTATCTTTTGAGCCGTGTGTTCGCATATGTAAAAGGATCTAGGCCAATATCTTTCTGCACATCATGAAGAGGTATGTGCGGAAAGACCGATCTTTTATTTTCCAACATCATTGAAAGTGAAGGGTAAAATGCAAACATGTATCACCCAATGTCTGCGAAAGGTACCTGGATGATGCCACTTATTTTTAGCAGTTCATCGGCCGGCATAAACCCCGGGCACCTGCGGATAATAACCAGGCTTCAACCATTCTTGATCGCTGTAGTCGGAACCGGTTGCGGATCGTCATACTCAGAGTCGTCTGGGTTCGCCGCCCTGCTAAGGGCATGGTGAAATATAACGTTTGGTAAAGAGGAATTGTTGAGAAATGACCAAGCCGGGGAACTCGCCAGACGAATTAAATGCATGTAGTGTCATCCACCCATGAACCTATGAAACAGTAGTACAGTATATGTACCTTGAATTTCGGAAGGGGGATTTACTATATATACATATATATGTATAATATAATAATAACAATAAAGGGATACCCAAATATTTGGGATATTTTTCAAAAATGTTTTGGGAAATTGACGTTATGGATGTTTAAATGGATACGACCCAAGCTTTGGGGATATTTTTTAAAAAATGGACTAGAAATGTATCGAGTTTGATGTAACTTAAATTTGTGCGGAAAAGAAATTTGCCAAAAATATAATTTGTGTGCGCTTTATGCCCGTTTTTTGGAATGAATATTTGATAACATAAATTATTTTCGTACCAGTAATCACGGCGAGTGATGACTTATAGTATGTGCGGCATGTAAGAGTTGCAGTCGTGTCACGTGACGATGAGCATTCTGTGTCGCAGTCGAGCGAGTGTCGCTGAGGACAACGAATCGCGATTCGACAGATCTCTAGGACAACATGCAGTGTCATGCGCGGATGACTTAGCAGTGTCATACATGCCAGCAGTGTCATACGCGCCTTACAGTATCAGTGCCCGAGACCCCTGTTGACGAAAGGACCCCCCTTTGTGGGAGTACACAGTACTACTGTACTGTGTAATAATGTGTCATACTAAAATACTGACACACCATGCTGCATGATAATGTAGTAGAAGCATATGATAGGTTGATGAGACTTGACCATGCTGACTAGGATTATCTCAGAGAGCTGAGTGAATAAGTAATGGCCAAGGCCAAAGAAACAATTGAGTTTTCTAGAGTAAATACAGCCGCATGGCAAAAGTTAATATAACCTAATTCTTACTGCAAGTAATATGCATTGAGTCTAGACATAGCAGTTCCTATGTCTAAAGAGCTGACCTAGCAGTACCTAGGCAGTTAGTCATTATATGCAGTTCCATATATCAACCATCAGTAGTTACAGTGACTGTTAAGTGTGAGGTTAAGTACAGCCTCCTACAAAATGGTATCAGTGTGCTACGCACCACCACCACCACCACCGCCGCTTCCACAAACTTTTTCTGCTTTCGAATTATAACTTTTCCGACGAATTTATTTGTGCTTTTGGGCTTCGGATGGTATTTGGGATCTCGAGCTGCCAGTGTGTTACGGGTGCCCGGGGCCAGCCCTGACCAGCGAAGTTGTTTGCGACCTCTAACAGTTCGATGACGCGAACCGCCAGCATAAATTGTCTTCATATTGCGTACTAAAACGTTTTCCTTCTTCAACGCGTTGTGTAATGACGATTTCATCTGAAGACTACACAAACAGGCGCTTTTAGCTACTAGAAACGCCTGAAATACAGGGTGTAGTGCTTTTCAGTTCAGATAGTCTGCATGGCGTTTGTTGTCGACGCATCCTATCTTACAATTGTCAATGGAAACATAACTCTTCTTGGCGCCTTGATCTGAGATGGTCGGACTTTGGCTACTGTGCTAAGCCTTCTACTGTGGCAGGTTTGCCATATCGTGCCACGCACGAGTTCCCAAGACAAATTCTCGAATCGGCGTGTGCGACGTTGAAATTCTGGTTTCACAGCACGGACGGAATTGCTTGTTTCGCTCGGCGCGCTGTTCCGTGCTGTTTTGGGATTCTGCTTCTGGCGACTGAGCTTTGCAGTCGCGCTCTGAAGCGCTCTTCCATGACTCCGCGCTTTGCTCGCTCGCTCGCAGCTTTGCGCCGCGCTAATTCTTCTTGGGAATTGTACGGGAGTTTTGGATGTTTCAGCCGGAATCTTTGTCTCGTATGGACTTTGCGATTGGAGGGAATGAGCGACGTTCGTCTTTTACGCTTCTGGTTGAGTTGCGACATAGTTAAGCTTCAGATTAGCGCTTTCTTGGTTGCAGGCATATACGTCCTCAATTGTAATTGCGACTACGGTGGAATGCATAAATTTATGACGGGGAGTCTGAAAATTAGCTCCAAATTGGCAACGAGTTTCTGATTTCGTCGCAATGGATACTTCGACGCTACAATGTTTCTTAAGTGTGGCGAGCCCTGAATGTATTCACGCTGTAGCGTTGTTTTGACTTCTGGGATTGGATTGTTGACCGAATTTGCTCAGATTTAGTTTTGTCTGGAGATCTTCGTGTTTGCGAGAAAACTTTGGCTGGAATTTGGTGGGGCGAGTCTGGTTGCCTCCTGTTGGACTTCTGTGCCTTCGCTTTTCGCCCTACACACCTCTCCGGCGGGGGTGCTGCCGTTTTTCTTGGACAAATTGTTGCGCTCCTCCAGTTTCTTCGACGGTATATTCTTTCGAGATGTCTTCTTCGCGGTCGACTCCGTCTGTGTATATCCCGCCTCCGAGGCGCCCTGGTGCAACAGAGGCCTTCTTCTTCTGGGCCTTCCAGGCTCTCGGGCTTAGCTCGCGAATTGGAACCCCGGGTGTTGGATGGGCTTGGGGCTTTGGGACCCACTCCGTATTTTGTTCCGCGTTCTGGAGAGGAACCAGCCAGAGCGCGGCGAGGCAGCGGGGGGGAGGAGCAGTACAGCGCTCTCTGGAAGGCAAGTACGCGCTTGTCGTGGCGAGCGCGCCTCTGCCTCAAGAGGAACGTAGTACCCAAGCAGTGGTGCCTGCCACGCCCAGGAACTTCCCCAACGAGTCGCATGACTCACCTGGCCTAGTATCCACTACTGTCCGCATGTTCGAGCGGTATTCCACACCGCAGCAGCGTGCACGGAGTACAACTGCCTCAGGTCTACAGCGTGACCAACCAGCTCTCGAGGAGCTCAACACGGTCGCTATAGCCACCTTTCGTAATTTGAGATCACCTCCTCATAATGAAGCTGCAGTTGGCCATATGCCACTAGTGGCAGATGATCACGTTGGAAACTTGACCCCTGAGAGCAACATATTTACGCCTAGGCGTGAAAGCGTACCTCAAAGTGGCGAACGAAGTTTGACAGGCACGAACGAGTGGAGTGTCAGGCTGGCACGCCAAGCTGTGGCCGTGGACATCTTAGCCGTGTGCGCGTTGCGTAATTGGTGGAATACCTGGATAGCACGAGTGCTCAGTGAGCGTGCTTCATCAGCCCTTACAGCATGGTGCATACGTGCCCGCCTCGCACGCATGTGTACCCCCTTTACAGCTTGGCACGAGCGAGCTCGACGCAAGAAACAAGTCCGACGCGATAAACAGGATTATGTCGGACAAGCAAATTCACGTCTTGCATTCTGGCTCTTGAGTGCCTGGCGAGATGAAGCACGTCGCGTAAAGGAGATCACCCTCGAAATCACGACGTGCAACACCGCTCGGTCCAAGTTCTACGCGAAGGAGTGTATGAAGGCGTGGATAGGTATTGTGGACTTTGCGTCCAAGTGCACCACCTTTGTAGAAGAGCGTAAACAACATGTGAAGCACAAAGCCCTCCACGAGTGGTCAGAACTGATGGACATGCCTGACGTGACCCCGAGACAATGGGCGACTTCGCGTAGACATCTTCGCCGACTGTGCGTTAAGGAAGATGCCCTTGCTGCGATCACATGGGAGGTGCAGCTGAGGACGAAAAGTGGAGAGTATCGAGTGATCCCGTCACGTGGACTGCTTCTATGTCATGTCACCTCAGCGGGCCACCATTATCATCACCTCCGCTCTGCACGACCACTGGTCACGATCATCCCAGCCCGCAACCGACTTGCAAAGCTCGTGCGGTTGGGAGTGAGCATCGAGGAGGTGATAGGGACATTGAGGCGTACGACCACCGTTTGGAGGCTAACGCGCCGCAGCAGGGAGTACAATCTGCGCCTAGCCGCGACCCCTATGACGCCCTATCGTCTGGAGATGACCTCACGACTGATGAGGAAGACGTGGGACCTATCTCTGCTCCGCGTCCGTCCCCGAAACAGCCCCGGGTCGGCCTGTCAAGGTAAGCCGTCTCGGTCCCTGATGCGCATGCGACAAAGTGCAGAGTACGGTCTACGGCTGGACATCGACGAGTCGCAGTCGCGGTGTCACGCGGTAGGACGATGACACTGCGACACGCGCCCTTCTCAGTTCTCTTAACAATCTTCCATTCGTAATAACTGCCAGACGAATATCACAAACAGGCTAATAAAAGCAGTGACATCTGTGAGACTCGGAACGTGTCGGGTGAAACGAGCCTCACATCTGATAACACACTTATCAGATATACAAGTGTTCGGACTAGTCTGAGCGGTGACCAGTCATACTATGACTATAGTCACTACTTAGTATACCCCCCATTGTGAGAGGGAAACTAACTAAACAAACAGTATCGTTTTCCTCGAGCAATGTAAAACAGAACTAATCTCACAGGTACCAGTACCCCCTTTGCGGGGTGTCAAACTGCATACTATAAATATACTATAACCAGGCTCATCCCGATCCTGCCGGTAGCGAACAATACAAAAAAAATTGCATCATAGCTGCCCGGTCATCCCTAGCCCGCCGGTGGCATCAGTGTAAGAAACAGTAATAGCAAACCACTCCAAGACCCGCAAACGCATATAACATTTGGCACGATTTGAGAGGGCACACGCCCAGAAGCGAAAGCCACGATTGATAATAATGGTGCTGCTAAGGTTAGAGAAACCACAAAGATGAAGATCACACAAGCCAAGTGGCCAACACTCAGGAATGAACCTACGGCAGAGATTAAATAATGATAACACACAGCCACTGCACACACAAGATGGCTAACACACGAGAATGAAGGAGCCTGTAAATAAAAGTAATTACTGATATACTACCGGTATATCACCAAAATCGGCCGCGGGTCCACTTTGGCGGGGTAGGTTAAGGAAGAATTTTCCGCCTGCAGCTTTTGGCGAACTGCAGGCGGTACGCACCCTTTAATATATTAGGGATAAGTTTAGATTGGGTGTAGACATTTCATTATAATCCAGATTGGGTTTAGGCATTTCATTTTAATCCAGATTGGGTGTAGGCACTTCATTTTAATCTAGATTGGGTGTAGGCACTTCATTTTAATCTAGATTGGGTGTAGACATTTCATTTTGGTCTAGAATGGGTGTAGGCACTTCATTTTAATGTGGCATCGGGTGTAGACACAGGTATGAGGGCACCGTCCTGTTTCAAATCATTCCAACCGCTTACGGTCGTGTTCTTGCCAAAAACCCTCACTGCGTGTCAATGAATGATCACCGACTGCTCAGTGAAACCATTTAATTGATATCCTTCACATGCCACGGTTCAGCAGAACGCAACAAAGACCGCGGGAGACCACTTCTTCCGGCTCCCCGCAAGCAACACGCATCACCAGATCCACTGCCCCTACTGCCTCCGCCGCCTCTCAGGACGCCGAACATGTTCCGCAGACTTCAAACGTTGCGGATCAGCAGCAGCAGCACTCTACGGACACTCCAGAAGCCTCCTTCACCTTGGCTGTCTCGTTGCCTAGTCTCGATGACCTGGAGAAACTGGATTCCTTGACAGCCGAGCAAACAGGTTTCTTGAGCGCTGGAGATATCCTATACTATCCTGACATCGGTTTTTGTTTCGTCGAGCGCGTTGCACGTGGGGGAAGAATTCTTACGAAGTGCTTCCAAATTATCCCAGATACCATAGCCGGCGGCGAGACCCTGCGCGTTCCGCGTGTTATCGAGGAACTGTCTTGCGACCCTGCCCTGAAATTCACCGGCTTATATAAACACGGGGCTCTTCACCGACAGCAAACAAATTTGCTCGCCTGACGTTTTTGCAGACAGCATTCAAACGTTTCCCGCCGGCATTTCTCAGGAGGGCGATGATGAGGAGGAGTCCACAGAGGCAGGGCAGAAGTCCTCTCCGGAGGCCTTTCGGCCAGTCAGAAAACATTAGTTTTTTTCTTGTTTTGACATATTTTTGCATACTTAAGGGTCAAAATTCTTTCGGCCAATCTTCGGCCAAACCCTCTTTCTGGGAGACTCTCTCGGCCAGGGGCCGGTCAATCGCGACAGGACTTCTCCCCTGCGCAGAGGCAGACAAAAACAGCAGCGACAACAGATACCACCGGCTACGCTGCTAGGCGACGCGAGCAAAAGCGCCTGTGCGCACAACGCAGGCGTGCATTGCTCAAGGAGGTCTCAGCGCAACCTATTAACCCCGTTGTGTTTGTATTTGTGAATTCGACCCATGTGGGCGTTGGCAGCGGTGAATTCCCCGACGGGCCTGTATGACAGGTTGTGGGAATTCATGGTTGGCGACGCGCCAGCTCGGGTCTGGACACCTGGCCCTTGCCTTTTTGCCATGCGAGCGCTCGAAGCACGCCTTTGCCCGCAGTTTCTTTCACAATTTTCGACGTGAACTCGTGCTTGGCTGCTCGAAGGGCACCAACTAGGCCTTGTGGCAGGTTGGGGGCATTCACCGCAGGAGCCGCTCGTGCTGCGACCTGGGCGCACGACACGCCGAGCCGCAGTGAATGCCCAATTGCAAAGTGTTGGTTCGTTCTGCTGGAACGGTATCACCTAACAGGGTGCCGAACCTCTTCGTAATATATTTAAAAAACTTGCCCTCCAATGCCACACCCACATCTCAAACCCAAAATCCCTCACAACACCCCACACTCAACCACAACAGAGATACACCGCCATTTTAGCACCCAGCAATACCCCCACGCCCCGCCAGCCCCTACATTGCCGCCCCTTGTTCATAATCGCGACAACCTGAGTGACGAGTGAATAAGTAGAGCACTTGAGAAGTGTTTGGCCTTCAGAACTCGGAACCGAAATATCGTTTGCACCTCAATCTGGCCCTGATCCAGTATATTATAAAATCCGAATTGTGTACCTTTGCACGTTCAATCAAACACATTATTCCGAGCACCTGTCGTACTGCCCACGGGCACACCAGGGGTGTCCCTGGATTCACCACAGGACAAGGTGGTCAACTAGAGGGACCGCAGGATAGGAACTACTCATAAAGGTGGTCATTCACCGCTGATCTGCCCTGTCGCTGTCGCCGTCCAAGCTGATGCCGTCGCTAATTAGCTCTTAGTGACACAAGCTTGTATACAGTTAGGCCAGTGCACCGTGGGTGCCCCTGGATTCGCTGTTGAACAAGGTAGTCAAGCTGAGAATATTGCAAGATAATAAAAGGCCACTCATCAGGTGGTAATTCAGAGCTGATCCGCCGCCGCCGCCACTGGGAGCCTTTTTCCGTGTAAGCACCGACAAGTATAGAAAAGAAAGAGGGTCCGCCAGTACACCGTGGGTGTCCCTGGAGTCGCCTGTCTTCCGAATCTGCTGTCACCAACTGCTGTGAACTTGTCGCCAAAGGGTCTCTACTTCTGAATTAGCACTGAAATAAAAAGCCGCTCCGCGCAGGACATTATTGTTTTGTAAAAAGATAAAAACAGCAGTAAAATATATTCATCAAAAGATCGGCATAATAACCAAAAGTACGAATTATTGTACAAAAATGTGAGCAGAACTGTTTTAGCGGTCTAGCACTGGCACGCGAACAGCCACCTAGCACTTGCGAAGGCAAAACAATAATGAGTCCTCTAGTCCTGACCTGCGGTCAGAGCTTACTTATATCTCAAGTCTTCGTCACATCTCCCAAAACTGTAACAGGCTTCCGCCCTGAAATCTTCATCTAGCCAATGGAAAGTCATTATTCCATGCCAGCTTTAACAATGTTACCGTTTACCGCATTCTGACTGACACGTCAGTGGCAGACTTGTAACTGTCATATCCTCTTATCACTTCATGGTCACCCGATAATGACCATATCTTCTTTGGCAAGTCTATTCTTCTCGAGCAGTCATCTTACGCGAGACCTGTCATACTTGTCATATCTGTCACGCCTGTCACCAGCTGGACAAACCCGGCACGGTACCATGGGAGGCCGGCGTTTGTTACAGTGTATAGTTGGGCCTTATCTTATCATGCGTCGATCTGTCGCTGTATGCGCCCACTTGGTGCGATATGGTACGAACATCGAGATTTTACACACTATGTATGCGCGTGATACGAATTGTGTATGTCGCAGTCAATCTGCATACTGATGCATGCGTCGCACGGTACGCACTATGGTCATCGCACATCTGCGTCGCACGGTATGAATTATGTTCATCGCACATCTGCGTCGCACGGTACGAATTATGATCATCGCACATCTTTATGTATACTGTACGGGTCGCGCGGTACAATTGCGAATGTCGTTGTCGCTGATGAGGAGATTATGTGCATCTCTGTCGCAGTTAATGAGACTATGTGCACTGTCGCTCATTCTTCATATGCGCGCTTAATTCTCGCACATCGTACCATACCCTGCGATTATTGACAGCATACATATATCGTGCGCACACCTCGTCGCAGTATATGCTGAATGCGATTTATGTCGCGCCGATAATTTTATGCACAACTCCGCTGATCGTTGACGATGTATTGAAGCGAAAGTTGTCGCGTATGTGCAGATATTCGACGGTATGTGTGCGAACTCAGTCGCGCTGTATACAAATCAATATATGTATATGTATCAAGTCTGCTGCACTTGAGTTCTCGTTCTTCGCCTGAGCGGAAGCAATACCACTGTCACGGTTCGCTATGCGAACAGTATGTGTGACGCTGCTGTTATTGAACGGTAACAGCCAAACGCAATATTCTGGTGGGTGTATGAGTGCAGCAGTCTGTTGACCAAAAGTGCTTGCCCGAGCCCAATGCTCCTCGTATACTTCCAGTGCCCTCACGCATCTCATGCGTTACCACCATCGGGTTGTGAACCCGAGAGCACTGGGTGAACTTCCCGCATCGGCTGGTCGATATAGCCTTTGATGCTCGCATGCTGTTCAGTGCATGTTAGAAGCGAAGACGCGTCTTATCAGGACCCTTCGGTTCTTCAAGAACTTGTCTTGCTTCGCCATCTCGATGCCATATACTTGGCCTCTCGATGACAGATGTCACTCACCTTAGGTGGATGACAGACATTATGACTGTACATGTCATAGTCGACCGTACTGACAATACTCGACGACTGTATGTCATTATGACATATGTCATGACATGACATGGTATGACATGACATGACATGTATGACATGTATGCCACGTATGTCATCGGTCATATCCCTGACAGTAAACATTGTGTACACTGTATGTTGTGTACTTACTGATTGAGTACACGTCTGAAGTAAATTGATATAAGTTAAGTTAGGTTAACTTAATCATGCATGTGTGTCTGTATACCACTGGACAACATGTAACAAGCATGATATATATCAATATATTTAGTATATTGTAATCTTGTACATCTCATCATGATGGATGATGAGTTACATGGTGGATTACATGGTGGATAGATATTATCCACCATAAGTATCTGTGACAATATATACATGGTGGATTTTCACAAATAGCTCCGATGTATATCCAACCTCTGATTAGCAGGAGAACAGCTGCCATATCTAAATCCTGTGATAGAGGACAGCTGAGCTAATTCCTGTCTTAACAGTCGAGATTGGCATCTTACACTATTTGGGTTTTCAATATATAACACTGGACTTGCAAGATCTAGCATGTTATACATGTGAATTGCAAGATGTCACAGTAAATCGTAGACATGTATAACAATAATGCCAAGCCGCTATCGTGTTCATCAGACTGGATTTATGCATGCCAAGCCGTTATCGTGATCAGGCTGGTTATGATAACAGTATAACAAGTTGGGTACAACATGTTACTGCTCGCGCACACAATCACAATATGCCATGTGATATGTGATTTGTGATATGTGATTTGTGATATGTGATTTGTGATATGTGATTTTGCCACTCACTCACAATCACAACATGTTGTTATATAACAGGCCGTCACTCGCACACTATCACAACATGTATGTATATAACGATGATGATGGTCGCACACACGATCTCTACATGTTGTTATATAATGATGTTGATGGTCGCGCACACGATCTCTGCACTGTACTGCATGGATGAGCCTCATTTTTGCATGCGTCAATCTGTACACTGCATGCGCCCATTTGGTGCGATTTACGAACATCGCGAGTCATTTTGCACATTGTATGTGTCGCGTGATACGAATTGCGAACATCGCACGTCATTCTGCATACTGCATGCGTCGCGCGGTACGAATTGTGAAGATCGCTGACGCAGTTGATGCGATCATGTACATTTCTGACGCAGTTGATGCGATCATGTACATCTCTGACGCAGTTGATGCGATCATGTACACTGATGCTCATTTTTCATGTACGCGCTTGATTCCCGCATATCGTACCATGACCTGCGAGTATTGACAATATACATGTACGATATTGATGTACGAATCGTACATTGTGCGCACACCTCGTCGCAGTATATTCTCTGCTGGAATGCTGCTGAATGCGATTATGGTCGCGCCGATGATATTTTGTGCAACTTTGTTGGTCGTTGACGATGTGTGTCGCTGGCGACGTGTTGGTGCAAAAGTTGTCGCGTATACGCAGATGTGCCGATATTCGTCAATATGTGCGAACTCAGTCGCGCTGCATACAATACAATATATATATATATATATATATGTG
>LGRX02009897.1:0-24982 GCA_001247695.2 Cymbomonas tetramitiformis | reverse complement strand
ATCAATAAGGTGTATAAATTTGTATATTAATTTAATTAGTATAATAGTATAATTAATAGATTAATTTAATTAGTATATATTTGTATATAAATATAGCTAGTATATTAGTATAATTAGTATAATATTATAAATCTTTATATTAATTTAATTAGCATAATATATAATTAGTATAATAAAAGTATAAATTTAATTTGAAATAAATTTATACCATAATCTATAATTTTAAGAACCGTGAGTGACGCGAACGATGAACGACTGATTTTATAAACGACGGTGACACATCAATTAATTTTTGGGAAATTTAAAATTTTTGATTTACAGTTCAAAATTTCGCTTGCATATAGATATAATTGAATTTCTTGATTCCGATCAGATGACCGTGAGATCAAATATGTAATCGAACGATTAAAGTATTTTATAAGAAAGATGAAAATATTATTTTATATGTAAGCGAATCACAAAGCCGAATCGACTGAATTAATCAGCAAAAATCGATAATTTCTTCATTCCTTCCCTGAAAACTATCAAATAAATTCCGGGAAATACTTTGATGATTTAGTTACGATGGGCGGGGGCTTTAAGTTCAATTTGTTGTCGTTAAGCGGTCTTTAAGTGCGAAATAAAAATGACTTAGTGGTGTTTACATCAGTAGATCGACAATATGATATACATAAATATACAAGAAATATGTTTATGTAAACGGTAGACCGTAGACTGTAGACTCACATATATCTTACATATATCTTACATATAAAATACAATAAATATCTTTATATAAACCGTAGACCATAGACCATAGACTTACATAAAATATACGATATGACATACACATAATATACATAAGATTACCATAAATATATGTTTACACAAACCATAGACCATAGACCATAGACCACACATGTCATCCATTGACATATGGGACCCCTATGCTACATACATGTAGTGCCAAAAACTGAAATATGAAAATCTAACGCAAAGCAAATTGACCGATGTAAAACATCTGAAACCAAGCATTCCAAAAACTGAAATCTGGCAATCTAACATAGAGCAAAATTCGGTCAAGTCGTTGTGTTCGGGCCCCCTACCAGTCAGATCAGGAAGTGCCTGAAGGCAAGGGTCGCGGATAATGACAGGGTCCTCGGGTCCCAGGTGGTACACACTCTCACAGCGACCTTGGCGTCCGTTGACGTTGAGTTGAATTTTGCTCGTTGTGGGTGCGGGAGCACGGAGAGTCCGGTACAGATGTGGTCGTGTCAGGTTGGTACTAAGAGAAGTGCGGAGGCGCACTTGAGCAAGGCTCGGTATCGATTACGCCGATAGTTAGATCTATCGGTGTATCGACCGAAAATCGGTCACTATCATCATCGATCGATCAGCTCACGCGCATAATCGGTATCGATCGATTACGCTACATAGAAAAATCTAGCAATTAGTATTCATCGATATTTCGGGTCGTATCATCCCTATCGATCGGTTAGATGAATTCAAAATATCGGTATCGTTCGATGAATTATGACCAGGTATCGGTTTCCCATCGATAATTTCGGTGGGACCCCCCTGCAGCACAACGGGCACGGCTCACAATCGATTCCAACGGATTTGATCTGTTGAACGGAAATGAGGAAGACGAGTTTGCCGAGGTAGTGGTGCCTTGCGCCGATGGTGATGAGCTAGCCCGCTATTTGGACATGCCTGATGCGCCGCGTTCCTCTGTCCTATTGGAGTCTGTGGTGGATCGGGCGTAAGGCGACACTGCCACACTTGTTCAAAATGAGTAGGCAGTTCCATGCACCACCAGGTAGCTCTGCAGGTGTGGAGTGTTTGTTTAGTGGTGTAGGGCGCATGCATGGTGCCTTGCAGAAAAGCACCAATGATTGCAGTAGAGCACCAGTATGCACACTTGAGCAATGAGCATATCATGATGGCCAGTGTAAGCACCCAGTAGATAGTATTAATATTTGCTGAGATTCAGTAGTTCAGTATCACGTATGACGTATGACAGTGACAGTGACAGTACAGTGACTTCCTACCTGTACTCAGTAGTTCGACTTCGGTAGCTTAGACTGTGACACACGATATGATTGCCTAGTGACGGCCTCAGAGCTTAGATAGCCTGAGAGTCGTGTATTCATTTCTATCTTTTGATATACCCGATTGCCTCGCTCAAACCCTACGGCGTTCAGCGTTTTCACTGTGTCACTAGGACATTCTAGTAGGCTATAGGCCCACCACTTGCCTAAAGTGGTTTTGATTCAAAGCCACTAAATGGCTGGCTAAAGCTGTAGAGGGGCGAGCGTGGCTGAGTAGGTAGAATGTTGCGGGGTGCCGCGTTTTCGCGGCACAACTGACTGTGTAGATGGAGAGGTAAGCGCGACGAGTGGCGGAGGAAAGTACGGAGAAGATGGGTCAGAGAGCGCTGGGGCCCCCGATGGTATGCAGCATTGCGCAGAGTTTGGTACTGAGTGCTTCGCGACACATTAAAAAGACCATGACCTCGGACATCGACAAGCGCGGAGACCTCGACTCTACTCTCCTACCTTCCGCCCACCCCCGCCGCTCCGCATTTTTCCTCACTGCTCTATACATCTTTACCCGTATCATTTTACCTTAATTTGCCACGCTTGCCGCTTGTTTGTGAACTTTGAGCGGATCTTCGAATCTTGCGGGCGACTTGGCCGTTTTTGACCGTTTATAACTTACGTTCTACTTGGGCTCGGACATTTTCCTTTGGAGAGTGTTTTTACTTCGCCATTACCGGCCGTGTTACCGAGTTTCGTGGGCATCGGAGCAGATTTTGAATTTATCTTGGATTTGGCCCCTTCCTTGAAGGGGGCTCACCCTTATCGTTAGGGTTTCATCCCTTCGGTGCTTCGCTTGCAGCTGTCATGGCTGCCATGGATCCTTCTGATGGGTTCACCACTCCAGTTCCGGCTGGGATCGACACGCGGAGGGCGCTTCCCTTCAGCGACGGCCCTGAAGAGCCTGTGCCCCCTACACCTGTGAAGCGTCGCCCGCTTGACAGTGATGACACGGCGGTGCTGTGGTTCTCAGGGAGTTCCTTAAGGACTGCCAGACAATTCTCCGCGAGCCTGGTCACCGGGCCAGCATTATTCAGCAAGTTCGTGACCAGTGCCGGCCCACTCACATCAAGGCTTCGGAGTGGGTTTTTGACATCGACAAGATCAAAGGCCAAGTGCCTCGGGAAATTGCACTGGACCGCTTCACTAAAGCGGTACAGACCCAACTAACCGACTTCAATCTTCAGTTTGACACGGTATTCCACCCGACTGACCTCACGACGGCTGTTCTTCCTGAGGCCACTCGCATTCTCTATCGCATCTTGACGTCGCTGGTGCGTGGGTCATGCCTTCGGCTCATTGAGGAGTCGGCTACGGTGTCTCCGGATGATGGGCGCCGTGCGTGGCTGGTCGTCTGCCGGGCCGTTGCCAGGCGACGCAGGCCGTGGGTTTCCCATGGTTACCTGTTCGAGACAGCTCCTGCGATCGAGCTGCTGGAGGATGTAGACCCCGAGCCCTATATTAAGGGTTTCATGCAGCACCACACCGCTATCCGTTCTGAGCTCAGACCTGGTGTAGAGCCTGACGATGTGTGGGGTGTGGGGTTCGCCTTGGACCTCCTCACCCTTCGCATGTGCCCTCTGTATTATAAGGACCTTCTACAGGAGTGGAGTTCTAAGACGGCCGAGGGCAGGGAGAAGCGGGCTCTCGGCATTCAACAGTTCACGTTGGCTGTAAAGGCCTTCCACCAACAGAAAACAGAGGAAAAGAAGCTGCTTAAAGAGAAGAAGAAAAAGGATGGGGTCTCCGCATTGGCGGCCTCACTTCTCTCTGGGGAGTCCCCTTCTGCCGCCCTTCTGGCCCGTGCGGGCATCCCGCAGACTCGCATTGTTGGTGGCCGCAGGCGTGACGAGCCCAGGCACCCGCCACAGACTCAGGATGCTCAGCCGCAGGCGGCCGGACAGGGTGCTCACCGGTCTGGGGGCGACAGGGGTACAGCTCCCCGCGCCAGACCGGCCCGCGGTGGAAAGAATCGACAACAGAACATGAAGGGACACAGGAAGGGCTCTCACCCTTCCCCTCATGCCCCTCCGCCGCGGACTCAGGGGCAGCGGCAGCCTGCATCCGGTGGTTCACCGACTGCCTTGCGGGTGACGCGGGATGCACAGGGCCGCCACTCGGTCCAGTGCTGGGACTGCGGCGGCCCTCACTTCCGCCGTGACTGCCCTGGAGGGGTGCAGAGTGCTCATGTGGCGGGGTTCCACCCCGAGGGCACGCCCATTGCAGCCATCCTGTCAGAGTTGGATGCGGCTTTCCTCGATCCGGAGGAGGAGGTGTATGAGGCGTGCCTATACTCTTACTCATTGGAGCTCGGGGAGGCACCACTTGACCTCCCCGCGGCTCAGGCGGCTGCCGTTGTGCCGCACTCTGCCGTTGACAGTGAGGAGCCGTGGACTGAGTCGGAGTGGGCTATCTGGGACTCATGTGGCCGCTCGGAGGAGCAGTACTACGACGTTGTCAACCGCTTCAACTCGTACCAGGACCCTGACGATGGGGCGGGACTGCCCCGACGGTGAGATGACGCCTGCTCAGCTCCACGTTGCCGTGCACCAGCCTTCGGACCCTGCCATGTCTCTGCAGCACTTCAGTGTTGAGCCACAGCGGCCAGCGGTGCCGGCAGCCGACGTGCAGATCACAACAACCAACACCGAATTCCCTGGAGCTGTGCAGCTGGTGAGCACGGCACCGCCGTCCCGGCCCAGGGGTCCGGGTGGCCCGGGCCGCAGGCCCTATGGGGCGGGTCACTTCATGTACATGAGTCTGCTGTGCATTATAGCATTTTCTGGCACGGCAGATGCGGTGCAGTCTGGTGGTGCCTCCGGTGCTGTGCTGGAGGTGCACCCACGGGCTCTGGTGCTTTGGCATGCTATCACCTGGGGTCTGGCTATCTCGGCTTGTCTTCCTGCCGTTGGTGCCAGGACTCCCGTACGCACCTGGCGACACCTTGTCAACCGGCAGTCACCAGCGGGCGGGCCCCAGCCCTCAACAACCCAGCCTCCGGCGGGTGAGCCCCGTACCTCTCACCGCTCCTCACCAGTCTGGACTGCTGTTCTGGTTATCTGTAGCCTGGCTCTGTGTACCTCGGCACTACTGTTTGGGTACTCTCTGGGTCTGCGGCAGTCAGTCAGGCAGTCAGTCAGTCAGTCAGTCAGTCAGCTTACCCCGCCAGTAGGGGGGTCCGTCGGCCGTTCTGCTGGTCAGCTTTTCTCAGCTGATGGACTGGCTACCGGTGATACCGGCTTATGTATGGTCTCTGGTTATGCTGTGGGTACGTATGCTTCTGTGGAGCTTGGTGTACTGTCTGGTCAGCTTGGGTCAGTTACGGTGGTCTACCCTCTGGTACCCGCTGGCTATACTGGTATTCTGGTCTATGGCAGTGCAGAGTCAGTTCCGTTATATGTGCCCGACGAGGAGTGGGCTGCTTCTGGGATTCAGTTCTCTGGCCAGTGCTGTCCCTGCACCCGTCCGGGTTGACAGGGGCATCGTGTGTGACTCTGGAGCCACATGTGTCATGTGCGGGGACCTGTCGGCCTGCACCGACGTGGACTACACCCGTACGGTGGCCTTCACCATGGTCACGGCTGGGTCTCACAGGACGGATGCTACTGTGACATTCCATCTGTATGGGGTCTGTATCCAGGACGGAGCCATCGACCACTTCGTTCTCCCAAACTCACACTATAAAGCCGGCTGCCGCACTCTCCTGTCTTCTCGGGTTATGCTTTCCCTCGGCTTCGGGTCCCCTGACCTTGTGTCCCTCACTTACACCCACCTGCCTACTGGCCGTGTCTATCGGATCATTGACTCTGGCACAGACTATATGTGGGCGGAGGTCCCTGAGGGGGCAGCCAGTGCACTCACCCAGACTGTCTCACGTGTCCGCACCGGTGAGATCTGTGACTGGATGTGGGCACGCTCAGAGTATGCCAAGTGGGCTTTCCTGAAGGGCTCGCCTGCTGCCCTGGCCAAGACCGGGGAACACAACTTTGACATCTCCCTCTTCGGAGACGACCTCCCCCCCGGCGTGGGTAACAACCAGACCTGCCCAGTCAGGTATTCACTGTCTGATTCCTGCTGGGGTCACCTCTGGGCCGGTGCCTATATATATGGCAACCCGCCCTTTGACAGACTCACCTGTGAGCGGATGCTCAAGAAGGCCAACCGGGACTTTGCAACCGACCCCGAGCACACGGTATTCCTCTTCTTGATTCCCCAGTCACACCTCAGCACCTTCAGGCAGCACCTTATTCACTGGGAGGTGCTGCATGTGTATCCGGCTGGCACAGAGGGCATATTCAGCTACCGTCGGGAGCACACCTATGCTGGACGGCCCCTTCAGTCGGCTGGCTCGGAGGGCGGGGGGGACCGTGTCTTCATTGCTGGTACCCCGTTCCCGGTGGCTATCATCTACCGTGATCAGTACACGTCCATGAGGTTCACCCCTGAGAGGTGGTGCCATTCCGCATATGCTCATGCTCATGGTCTCAGGCTGGCTCAGCTCATGGACCTTGGTGTTGACATCGCCCGACCTGGCACTACGGTTACCCGGGAGCAGCTGCTGTCTCACAGGACCTGTGCTGAGGCCTGTGCTGTGTGTGCCCGTATGCGGACAGTGCAGCCGAGTCCGAAGCACCCTCCGGCTGACAGATACAGGGCTCAAAAGCCTGGATCTATGTGGGCTGCTGATGCTACAGGCCCGATCACGCCTATTGGCTATGACGGGTCGAGGTACCGCTGGACCTTTGTGGAGTTCACTGTGAGGTTTACACTTTGCTACTTCTCTGCTGAGAAGTCGGCATACAGCTTCATCCTGGCTCAGTTCCTGGCAGATGTTGTTCATCACGGCTTTGCCTGCACTGGCCTAGTCCTCCGCACTGACTGTGCCCCGGAGCTGTGTGACCCTGCGGCACAGGCTCTGTACAAACACCATGGCATCAAACACCTGCAGTCGTCACCCACCCTGCACTGGCAGAACTTCATGGCTGAATATGTGATTGGTAAGGTCTCGTCGGTCTCCCGTGCACTCCTGGAGACAGCCGGTATGGACCTCACCTACTGGCCTCTTGCGGACAGTCATGCCTGCCTGCTATGGGATATCCTGCCTCATGGGCGGGACGCCGTGGTGCCATTCTATCACCTTATGGGCTATCACTTTACCTACTCCCGTATCGAGATATTCGGCACCCTGTGCACTGTGGCCATGGATGCTCAGCAGATGCGGGCCCGCCATCCGGGGGTCTCCAAGAAGCGGACCCCCCGGGCCTGGCAGGGGCGGTTTGTGGGCATCAGCCTCAGGTCCTCGGCCTACAAGGTACTGGACCTGGAGAGAAACAAGGTTGTTTCCGAGGGCCGGCCAGACTTCATCAGAAAACTACTCAGAGTTCGGGCAGGTGATGTCATCGTTCCCTGCCCCCGCTCCCGACGAGCAGCACTCCGCACCCGTGCCCAGTGACAGGCCGGAGCCGTGGAAGGACTACACCACTGACATGGTGGTGACGGTCCATTCCGTGGCTGCCTATTATGACACCCGGGACGGTGAGACCTATGCCACCGTACAGTTGCTTGACACTGGTTCAGCCGACACTTTCTGGACCACCGCCCAGCAGTATGTCATGGCTGACCCTGCGGGCACTGCTTGGTTTGACTTGGTCCACTGGCTGGACCGCCGCAGGGTCATTGACTGTGTCAATCAACACTACCCGCTCTGGACTCTGGCTAAGGCTCAGGAGGCCCGCGGTGATCCGCTGTATCCGGCACTCATTGTGTCCACGGACATGAGGCGGTCCAGGTCCTATGGGGTGCTCTTCCGGCCTATGGCCTACGGTGATGTGACTGCCCCACGTGCCTATGCCATGGACCTCCGTGCCAGTCTGGTGGTGTTCCCTGATACCCACAGTGCTTGCCACCTTCCCTTCTCCGACCACCCGGAGCAGGACCAGTGGCTCCTTCCGCACTATGTGGTCCCACCAGAGGACACGGTCGGTACGTTGCCGGCCAGCGGCACACTTAGCTTCTGTCATATCTCTGCTGACCTCGCCGAGCGCCTGTACCACACTGCAGCTCCTGATCTGCCACTGCCGGGTGGGTACCGCCAGGCACTGTCTATGCCGGATGGGGCTCAGTGGGAGGAGGCTATTACCGGTGGGGAGGTGCAGCCTCTGATTGACCAGGGTAAGATCGAGCCGGTGGAGGTGCTACCCGACGGTGAGATCGCCACCAGCACCATCTTTGTGCTGAATAAGCCCTGGAAGCCACGGGATGGTCTACCGCCCGTCCAAATTCATAAAGCTCGGATGGCCGTGGCTGCCACATGGCACTGGGGCTACACCCAAGCCGAGACCGCATGCACGGTAGCAGACCTGCCCACCTTCCGCCTTCTCTTCATCCTGTCTATTATCTTTGCTGGTATGGGGGTTATGGTCTATCACTTTGACGTCAGTCAGGCCTTTGTTCATGCCTGTCTGGAGGTTCCTATATATGTGCGGTTCCCCTCTGGGTATATGTATAAGGGCAGATATGGCTATGCCAAGCTGCTCTATGCTCTCTACGGGCTACGGACGGCTGGTGCTTCCTGGCAGAAGCTGGCCATCAAATTCATGAAGTCCTTCACCTATCAGGGAATGCACTTCACCCAGTCCACATATGACCCGTGCCTATACTATATTGTGACCTCTGTGTTCGTGGCCTTTGTGGCTGTCTACGTGGATGACTTCGGGCTGACATGTGATGATGCCTTCCACCAGGCTTTCTGGGCAGCTTTCCAGGCGGCATTCAAGAGCAAGAATCTTGGCCGTATGACAGCCGTCCTGCAGCTTGCAGTTGACTATGATCGGTGGGGCATTGCACTGTCCCAAACCAGGCAGATCAAGGAGCTCATGTCCAAGTTCAAGCTTCCGGCCAAAACCTTTCACAATCCGATGGATGTGCACCTCGTTATCCAGAAGCCGGAGCACCCTGATCTCACCCTTGTCACCCCGTATCTCTCACTGCTTGGGTCCCTGCTGTGGATTGCACGGTGCACCAGGCCAGATATCTATTACTCAGTCATAATGTCATATATCTGGCACAGTTCTCCTCATGCCCCTCGGCTCAGGCCTGGGAGGCACTTCAGAGAGTGGCTCAGTATCTATACTTCACACGGCACTACCGCATCCGTTATGCTTACCCCAGTGCACCGCTTTCTGTGCTCACAATACAGGTGTATTCGGATGCTGACCATGCTCGTGACAAACTCAACGGGTGTCTCTCCTACTCGGGAGGCATTGTATTCCTCAACGGCATGGTCCTTCATTGGGTATGTGCCCGCCAGACTGATGCTGAGATGTCCTCCACTGGATCTGAGTATGTGGCCGCCTCTGTGGTTGGGCAGCGGGCCATGTCTGCTATCCATATGATTGTGGAGATGTTCGGCTTTATCAGAATTACGCAGCAGGAGCCGGGTGTGTCTGCTCTGGCTCTGTCTACGGCCTTCCCTGCAGCTGACACTTCTTGGATGCAGAGGGCGGCCACGTTCTTCGAGAATCATGCTATGGGTCATGGTCAGATGGGCCCCGCCTCCCCCCTACACTACCGGGAGGCTGAGCCTGTTCCTGACAGCAGCCTGTATGCCCTGCCTCACGCGGTGCCAGTACCATATGATGGCACGGGCTACGAGGACGGTCCGCGGGAGTACCACTCTCAGCGGTCTGGCATGTATGGTACCTCTGGACCCTTCATTCCCAGGCTGGAGCTCCCGGTGGCTGTCATGATTGACAACCAGGCGGCCTCTTCCATTCTGAGGAATGTCATGCTATCCACCAAGATTAAGCATGTGTTGATCCGTTTTCACTGCTTTCGGGGGTGGGTGTGTGCTGGGTACCTAGTGCCTGTTTACATCAACACCTTACTCAACCTGGCTGATATCTTCACCAAACCTCTTCCTGGACTCAAGGACAAGGTGCGGGTGATCATCAGCATGATCGAGTCCTTCATGGACGTGATCCGCCCGCACCCCAGTGGTGCGGGTGACTCCTAGGTTCTCTGGTCCTCTGTCCGGCTGAGCTGCAGGCCTATGAGCCGGCAGCGGTCGGGCAAGGGGTCTTTCTGGTCTGACTGGATTGATGCCCTTTGACGTGGTGCCCTTCTGGACTGGACTTTGTGTTCGTGGACAGACTGGTACCTATGACCTGCCCTATGAGACCTTAGACACCGACAGCTCTACTCTGACCTTAAGCACATCTGACTGGATTCTGGCCTTTGACTACATCCTGTACCTCTTTGACATCTTCTATGACCTCGAGTACTGGTTGACCGTCGAGCTGAGCAGCATCAGATGAGAGTATCTATCGGGGAGCGAGATCTGGCAGAGACCAGTTGCTATTTTCATATCCTTGTGGCAGTCCACCTAGTTGGCATGCATATACTAGTACTTTAGCATTCGGTTTAGAGGGTTAGCCGGAAGCGGGGATGGCGGCAGGTCGGCCCTTTGGTTGATGTTGTTCTGATCCGTGGACGGGGACCTCTTAGTTTGCATTAGCTACCTGTTTCACATTCTTGTGCCACCTCAGCCGAGGTGGTGTGCTGAGATTCAGTAGTTCAGTATCACGTATGACGTATGACAGTGACAGTGACAGTACAGTGACTTCCTACCTGTACTCAGTAGTTCGACTTCGGTAGCTTAGACTGTGACACACGATATGATTGCCTAGTGACGGCCTCAGAGCTTAGATAGCCTGAGAGTCGTGTATTCATTTCTATCTTTTGATATACCCGATTGCCTCGCTCAAACCCTACGGCGTTCAGCGTTTTCACTGTGTCACTAGGACATTCTAGTAATATTTGATATGACGTGGCCAATTAATAGGCAGTAGTGAATGCATGCATTGAGCATCTGCATACCCTATTATCGGTTAGACTTGATTATCATGGATTATCGGTACAATATGTGTAATTATCGGTATCGGTCGAAGTATGAATGGTGCACTATTTGTATCTATTCGATAGTTAGAAATGTTTATTCTCAAGTATTAGGATCAATCGATGCAACCTCTGAAACTATCACGATCGATCGATGCATGGCTGACCTCTATCATAGTCATACGATATAAAATTGCATGGTATCCCTATCGATCGATTCCAAAAATTCGGTCTATCAGTTGCTATCGATTTTTCAAAAATCAACCGATACCGAGCCCTGCACTTGAGGACTGTGTACCTGCCGGTGTGTGGGTTTTGCTCCGCGGACGTGTGGCCCAGTGCTTTCGACGACTTTCCGGTGGTGTCACCGCCTCAGCCTGCTGCTGCGGCGGACACACCAGGAAACGGGGGGGGGATGGTCCCTCGGCCTGAGCACTCTGAGCCAGACGAGCCCCCCGCAAAAGGTTGATTTTGGATTAACTTTTTGACATTTTTGGATTAAGTTTCTTTTTCGGTTAGATTTGGATTTTCTAAGTGACACCATCGAATGACAGGTAAACGATATTGGGCACGAAGTGGGAACTGATTCCGCGCGATCGAGATCTCATCAGACCTGAGACAGGTCGTCATCGTCATTTCGCCGGATCCGAGGTGCCATGCCACCGCTCCGAGGTGCACATGGTAAAACTGCGAACGGAAGGTCAAAGGCGAAGGGAAAGGCAAAGGGTTCAAGATTTAGCGGCAGTAGGAATAGTTTTCAGAAGCATATGAAAAGTATTCTACTGCTTCTGAAAACTATTCCTACTTCTTCTATATCCTAAACCCTTTGCCTTGCCTTTTACTGCTGCACGCGACCGGCAAGCATCTTTGAAACTTCCGAGTTGCGTTTTGTATGAAAAGATGCGTTTTGTATTTTGGGTGCACCCTAAAATTACAAAACAGCCGAGCGCTTCCCGTTTGTGCGGGATATTCACATGAATTCCATGGAATATTTCATATGAAATATACACTTGAGCACGAAGGCATCGGCCACGCATCTTTGAAACTAACGAGTTTCAAAGATGCGTTTTTTGTCATTTGGGTGCGCATACCCAAATAACAAATCAGCCGAGCGCTTCCCGTTGGCGTGGGGTATCCAACGCTTGAACGTTGAATATTCATTATAATATGAGTTAGCATGCGAGGTTGCAAAGGCAACGGGACAGAATCTACGAAACTGTCCTATGCCTTTGCCTTTGGGTTTGGGTTCGAACGTACCCAAACCCAAAGATGGCAAACAGCCGAGGGCTTCCCGTGCGTCCTAGCGCACGAAACTTGGCACGAATACTGCCAAGATACATATCTTTGAGTTACCTGAAGTTCAAGGCTTTAAGTTACTTGTGCGCGAAACGCGCAATTTATTTCTAAGGCAGATGTTTTGGGTTTGGGTTCGAACGTGACACCCAAACCCAAAGATGGCAAACAGCCGAGGGCTTCCCGTGCGTCCTAGAGCACGGAACTTGGCACAAATACTGCCAAGATACATATCTTTAAGTTACCTGAAGCTCAAGGCTTCAAGTTACTTGTGCGCGAAACACGCAATTTATTTCCAAGGCAGATGTTTTGGGTTTGGGTTTGGGTTCGAACCCAAACCCAAAGATGCCAAACAGCCGAGGGCTTCCCGTGCGTCCTAGAGCACGGAACTCGGCACAAATACTGCCAAGATACTTATCTTTAAGTTACCTGAAGCTCAAGGCTTCAAGTTACTTGTGCGCGAAACGCGCAATTTGTTTCTAAGGCAGATGTTTTTGGTTTGGGTTTGGGTTCGAACCCAAACGCAAAGATGGCAAACAGCCGAGGGCTTCCCGTGCGTCCTAGAGCACGAAACTTGGCACAAATACTTCCAAGGGATATATCTTTAAGGTACCTGAAGCTCAAGGCTTCAAGTTACTTGTGCGCGAAACGCGCAATTTATTTCTAAGGCAGATGTTTTGGGTTTGGGTTCGAACGTGACACCCAAACCCAAAGATGGCAAACAGCCGAGGGCTTCCCGTGCGTCCTAGAGCACGGAACTTGGCGCAAATACTGCCAAGATACATATCTTTAAGTTACCTGAAGCTCAAGGCTTCAAGTTACTTGTGCGCGAAACGCGCAATTTGTTTCTAAGGCAGATGTTTTGGGTTTGGGTTCGAACGTGACACCCAAACCCAAAGATGCCAAACAGCCGAGGGCTTCCCGTGCGTCCTAGAGCACGAACTTGGCACAAATACTGCCAAGATACATATCTTTAAGTTACTTGAAGCTCAAGGCTTCAAGTTACTTGTGCGCGAAACGCGCAATTTATTTCTAAGGCAGATGTTTTGGGTTTGGGTTTGGGTTCGAACCCAAACGCAAAGATGCCAAACAGCCGAGGGCTTCCCGTGCGTCCTAGAGCACGAAACTTGGCACAAATACTGCCAAGGGATATATCTTTAAGTTACCTGAAGCTCAAGGCTTCAAGTTACTTGTGCGCCCAACGCGCAATTTATTTCTAAGGCAGATGTTTTGGGTTTGGGTTTGGGTTCGAACACAAACCCAAACCCAAAGATGCCAAACAGCCGAGGGTTTCCCCTGCGTGTGCATGTGTGTTAATTCATATGAAATATTCCATGGAATACATGTGAATATCCCGCACAAACGGGAAGCGCTCGGCTGTTTTGTAATTTTAGGGTGCACCCAAAATACAAAACGCATCTTTGAAACTCGGAAGTTTCAAAGATGCTTGCCGGTCGCGTGCAGCAGTAAAAGGCAAGGCAAAGGGTTTAGGATATAGAAGAAGTAGGAATAGTTTTCAGAAGCACTAGAATACTTTTCATATGCATCTGAAAACTATTCCTACTGCCGCTAAATCTTAAACCCTTTGCCTTTCCCTTCGCCTTTGACCTTCCGTTCGCAGTTTTACCATGTGCACCTCGGAGCGGTGGCACCTCGGATCCGGCGAAATGACGGTGACGACCTGTCTGTGTAAAAAATCTGCTGATTCCCATAAATTATTGTAATTACTGATTCCCATAATCAGAGCACGCTCGTGTTTAAATCTGATGGTTTTCTGATCAGTGTAGGATGACAGGCAGTATGACTGTCATCCGGAGCAGATCTGAAAACTGAGGTTTTCCGATCAGTCGGAGGCATAAGAGGCCAGCAACGGACTGAGAGGGCCTCTTGCCGTGTTACTGTGATTGTGTGGACTTTCATCGACCGTGTCCGTTTTTACAGTTCGGTGTCCGTTTTTGCAGTCTGTGTCCGTTTTTACAGTTCCTTAACACCGTAAGTTTTTCAGTGCGCATATACTTTCAGTAGTATTCGTATATTGATTATGGAGTGGTTCACCGACCCGATTTTGTGTCAGAGACGGATTGATGATTTGCACGCGCAGCCGGCGTACGCGACCGCTTTTGCCGCTTTCCGGGATGGAGAGGACCTCTCGCAACCGCAAATCGGAAGTTGATTCGACAAATGGAGAGAGCGACAGCCCGACTTGCTGAGCTCAAAGGGCTGTCGCAAGTTGCTTCAGGTGACCGAAAGCGTCCGTGGGAGGCAGCAGTAGACCTCACTCAGCTTCCAGGGTCCGATCGCCTAGAATTAACTCGCAACGATGATGGAAAAGACAAAGGTCTCCGCAAGCAGTTCTTAGAGACACAGCACCACTTCGTGGCACACTCAGCGTCACAGTTGGCGCTTAAAGATGCCAAGAAGGAATTGGAAGGTGTGGAGCTACCTGAAAACGTCACTCTTGCTTTGGAATTCCTGTCTGAAACTGCGGAGAAGGGTATTGCGCGCGCCAAAGCGCGCGCTAAGATCTTGGCGCTGGTTTCGGACAAGGGCCCTGAAGTGGGCTGGAAAATCTGTGAGAAGTTAGAGCGGAAATCGTATGCTGAGGATGAAGAGGACGAAAAGCTAATGCGTAAAGCTGAAAAAGAGGTCAAAGCAGAGAAGATTCACGTTGCCCAAGCTGCGGCTGCCAAGGGGCGAACCAAGGGCCTAGGCAGGGGTGCCTTTTCCGTTTCTCGTCCGACTGCTCCTGGAGCACCTCCGCCACCGCCGCCTGTTCAGGCAGGGCGTGGCAGCCAGCTCCAATGCTGGAATTGTAACGAATGGGGGCACCACCAAAACCAATGCTCGCAGCCGCGCCCAGCCGGCAGAGGCCGTGGCAGAGGCTCGGACCGTTGAATTGTAACGAATGTAGAGCCACGAAGGCTAGTACTTTCAGCTTAGCGGAATGCTTGGCAGTTGAGGTGGAACGCCCAACTTAAATGTAACTTCTTGGGAACGAAACCCTAAATTTGTAATGAAGTTTTGGCCCGCGGGCTGTTGTTTCCTTGTGTTCCAGGTTCCGAATTGTCTGAGGAAGAGATTGTCGAGGCCATACCCTTGTGTGAACAGGGCGCTCCTGTGCCCCGTGTTGCGGGAAGACTTAGGGAACGAGCCTCCTTTTGGCGGACCTTTGTCCGCTCTTCCTACGTGATGTCTTGGATTGAGAGAGGATTTAACTTGAAGTTTAAGGATGGCAGGGCTCCGCCCCGAGTGCACTTGCCTAACCACGTGTCTGCTGTTAGGCATACCGCCTTTGTTACTGACGCTGTGCAGGAGTGTGTGCTTATGGGCGCCTTGAGAGAGGTGCCCAGCAAGCCGCGGGTTGTCCTGCCTTTAATGGTGGACGACTCTCGGGACAAGCTACGGTTGATTTTCAACGGTAAGTGGCTCAATGCCTTTCTAATCTTTCCTAAGTTCAAGTATGAACACCTTCAGCCTTTTGTTGACTTGCTTAGGAGGGATGACGGGTTGTTTTACTTTGACTATAAGTCAGGGTACTACCACGTAGACCTCCACGAGATGTCTCGTACCTATGTTGCTGTTGAGTGGCAGGGTAGATTCTTTGAGTTTTGTGTGTTGCCTTTTGGTCTAGCCCCAGCTTGCTGGGTGTTTACGAAGATCAACAAGGAGCTCGTAGGTAAGTGGCGGGGTCTCGGGTTCCGTGTCCACCCCTACGTGGACGACTTTGCTTTTGCTGTGAGGGCTCCTACCCTCACGGACCCCTCGGCTTTGGCTGTGTTGTCCCGTATTATGCGGGACGTGCGGGAGGCAGGCTGGCTCGTGTCTGAGTCCAAGTCTCAGCTGTTTTTCACACGGGCCCTTGTGCATATTGGCGTAGGCATAGACCTGGAGGGGGGGGTCTTGTTCGTGCCTGAGAAGGCTCTGGGCAAGATCCGTGCTTGTGTGTCAGACTTGTTGAGGCTATTTCATAGGTTGCCTCTGAGACTTGTGGCTAAGTTTGCAGGCTTAGTTAATGCACAGTGGTTTGTACTAGGGGGTGTCACCAGACTGTATGCTAGGGCGGCTGCAGTACTCATAGCCGACACCCTGACTTGGGGCTCGTGGGCTTCTCATGTCCCGGGTACTGATGCTCTTCGGACAGAGCTAGAGTTTTGGCTGACAGACGGCTTTCGTAGGCATCAGAGAGGCATTTGGGAGCCCAGGGGGGCGGGGCTTCAGCTGGAGACAGTCCATGCGGACACCTCTGAGGTGGCATGGGGTTCCTGGCTGGAGCAGTCCTTTGGGGGACCTGAGCTGCTTGGCCACAGTTATCTGACCATGTCGGACAGACTGAAGTCATCCACTCTCAGGGAGCTCAGGGGCATTTTTGACTCTCTCCGAGCATTTGATGTGGCTGGCAGGCTGAGAGGGAAGAGGGTGCTTGTCATTTGTGACAACCAGGCTGTGCATTTTGTCATTGAGTCTGGCAGCAGGCATCAGGAGCTTCAGGAGCTGGCTTTAGCGGTGCATGATTTCTGTGCTGACCACGGGGTGGTTTTGTCCTCCCTTTGGATGCCCAGGGAGTTTGAGGCCCGGGCTGATGCCCTGTCCAAGATCAGAGACCATGATGACTGGATGGTCAACCCGGCAATCTTTCGGTGGGCTGACCCATGGATTGCCGGGGGGTGGAGGCACACCCGGGACAGGTTTGCAACTGACAAGAATTGTCTTGTTTTTGACAGTGCAGGTGCCCCCTCCTTCAACAGTGCTTGGCACTGTCCAGGTACGTCGGGGGTTGACACTTTCGGTCAGACGGACTGGCGGGAGCACGTCAACTGGTGCAACCCGCCTTTTCGGATGATCGGGAGGCTCCTGTTGTTTCTGCAGGCTGAGAGGGCTGCAGCCTCCATTCTTTGTGGCCCCGGTCTGGACTTTCCAGCCGTGGTGGGTCTTGCTGTGTCCCGACGGGGTTCACTTAGCAGATTGTGCTGGACTTCGGGTTTAGGCTTAGTTATTATGGGCTCTGACTAGCCCCTAGCCTGACCCTGCTTCCGTCTCGTGTCCGTGACATCCTAGCACTGTACTGTACAGTAGTACAGTACAGTAGTACAGTCATCGTTTCACTGTCTGGGTTTCCGAGAGCATAAAGCTTCGGCCAGACACAAGTTATATGATTATCAGTTTGTTTCCTAGCGAGCTTAGCCGGACAGCGTATCTGTCTTCCTCGCAGGTTATAGGCCGCACCGGCTTTCCGGTGATTCTGATGATGGCACAGCGCCTTGCTGTTGCCATGTTCGGCTAAGTAGGACGTAGGAGGGGTTGAGCGCCCGCTTGGGCGGTGGTGAATTACTCTTACGGTATGGCCTTTTGACTTGGCAGTGATGGCGGCACGCATTGTGCTCGCCTTCGCTGCACAGGAGATCAGTTGGTGACGGGTTATTTTTATTTTGCGGAAGCATCGTCGCAGCGAGAGTTAATCTGTTTCGTGCGCCGCTGGCTCCGGCGAGGTCGTTCCACACGTGACTGATTTTGGCCGCTCTCATGGTTTCGCTTACGACCTGTGAATTTTGATCTGTCAGCTGAGACTTCTACAAACTATCTGGCCGCTGTAAGCGTTCTTCCACCATCTCCCTGTTTAGCTCAACCTTCTCCCCTGTCTCTCTCTATCATGGTTACCACAACGAACAACATGACGCGGTCTCGCGTCCGTAGATTAGAAACTATTTTCGATGATGTGGGTGCGCAACATTCTGCGACGCCACACACCCCGCAGCTGCCAGCTCCGACCACCGCAGCTGCGAGGGAAATATTGGACAAGTGTAAGCAGCTGGCTCGTGACAATTTCGACAGGAAGGTTGCCAAAACCGTTGCCACAAAGATTCTTGGCGACAAATCGGAGCGCTTTGCAGGGACAGAGGCAGACGCAGTGGACATTTTTTCACAGTTAATGCATGAGTTGCGCGCACAGTTTGTGCTTCAGTCATCGGCGTTTGCTCCCCTGTTTGACTTGACTGACATGGCAGTTGAGGCTAGGCATGAGGCAAATGAATTATTGCTCTCGGCTCTGACATTTCTGGCTCGCCCTGGCTCGCCTGCCCGTGACTGGCTTGAGGCCTCTGGGTCCGACGTTCCTGGAGATGGCAAGCGCGCTGCCCTTGAGGTGGTGCGCATGCTCCAGGAACGTTCGGAACCCTTTGACTCTTTTGAGTTGCTGCTGGCGGTCCGCATCCCCAGCAGCAAAGATCCTGACCGTGGCATCCGCGAGTTCAATGGCCTGTTGAGGGACGTTCAGCGTTCCCACAACTTGCCAGAGGACGCGGTGAAGCGGCAGTTTCTAAAGGCTCTCGGCGATTCGTGGCTATACCGTGATTTGGCTAACTCTCTGGCTCGAGCTGACCAGCGGCAGGGCGTGTCTCTCCTGACTATTCAGGCTCGTGTGCGGGAGCAGTTCCGCCACGGCCTGAAAGTCTCTGACGCCCCTGTCTCTGCTCTGTCATTCGGCGATGGCGCGTCTGACCTGGCTGCGGCGTTGTCCAGTCTGCAGAAGCAGCTGGAGCGCATGCAACAGGACATTCGTGACCTAAAGCGGCAGAAGCGGGAAGGGCCTCCGCCTGCGGGCAAGCACCTTACCCGCTCTGCTGCTAAGCATCATCGTGCTGGTGTTAAACCACTTGGCACCGCTCCTCCTGTCTCATTTGACAAGAAGAGTGGTGCCTTCGTGCCCCACTGCCAGAATGCGGTGTGTGCCAAAAGTGGTTTGAAGCACTGGCATGCTGAATGCCCCAACGGCGGTCTTCACTCTGCCCACTATTGTAGTGCGGTTGAAGACTACGAGACTGACTGCTTGGCTGTTCGTTTCCAGCGTTTTTATGACGCGGGGGATGAGCACGCCTTCGAGTCGCTCTGCACGATGGAGGGTCGCCCAGAGGTGTGCGAGCTGTCGGCGCATTCTTTTGTGACGGCTGAGCCCACGTCTCTGCGGCACTTTCGGGATGCGGCGGCTTCCGCTCAGGATGCGGCGGCTGACGATGACGGCGTGGCTCACTTTCCTCTAGCCACATTCCACTCGGGTGCACGGGGTTCGATTCCGCCACCGCCTGCGGTTCGGGATCCCTCTGCACTCGTGGCTGGTGGTGTGCCTACGGCTCATGACCCACCAGTGGCTGTCCCTGGCTCTCTCGGCTTGCCTGGTTCTGTCCCATCGCTCCAGCTTGGCGACTCTGCACCGGCTCCGCTGTTTGCTGGCATGACGATTGAGACTTCTGACATTGGCTCTGAAGTCTCTGACAACGACCAAGGCTCTGACAATGACTCTGACGGCGGGCAGCAAGTGGCTTTTGACTCCTTCGGCACTCTTGAGCATGACTCTGACAGGGGAGCATCGCCACTAGCAGCTCCGATTTGCCGTCCACGGGCTCCGCCGAGTTTTCTCCGGTGTGCATTAATGTCCTCGATGCTCTGTTGTTCTCTGCTGGCCAGTGCTACGGCATCTCTGGTTGCCGTGGGCGGTGGTGACAGGGGCCTGGTTGAGCCCGGAGTCACCGTCCATCGGTCTACTGGAGATCTCTTTGCTTCGGATCCGCCACTTGGCTCTCTGGACATCCGTGATTGGCCGCCTGACGATCGAGTTCTTTTATCTCTTTCTTCAATGTTCAAACCGCCATGGGAATCTGCTTGTATGGGTTCTTCAGTTGATTTACTTTCTGCTGTGGAACCGCCTTGCCCACTTGGGCCTGGTGGTGCTCAATTTCGAAAGACAGTTTACAATTCACTTCGGGATTACTCTGTATTACATCCCAACCGCTGAACTCAGCTCTGCTGACCAGCTTCAAAGTGGCTGAGTTCTAGTCGATCATCCTGGCAGCTTGATTAGCTTTAGCCCAGTAGTGGGATGACCGGGTCAAGACCCCGGCACCCAGCTAGAAGTGATCGGTTTCCACCGAGTTGCACGTAGGTGTTTGTTTATTATCACGTGGCTGTATACCCTGTACCTGCCTTGCTAGGTAGTCACACCCACGGGTGGTGTGCTGGACTTCGGGTTTAGGCTTAGTTATTATGGGCTCTGACTAGCCCCTAGCCTGACCCTGCTTCCGTCTCGTGTCCGTGACATCCTAGCACTGTACTGTACAGTAGTACAGTACAGTACAGTAGTACAGTCATCGTTTCACTGTCTGGGTTTCCGAGAGCATAAAGCTTCGGCCAGACACAAGTTATATGATTATCAGTTTGTTTCCTAGCGAGCTTAGCCGGACAGCGTATCTGTCTTCCTCGCAGATTGTGTGGTGCAGTGGACGGAGCTCCAGCCCTCCGCGGACACCTTCCTCCCTGGCCTCGGAAGGGCCAATGAGGGGGGGGTGGGCCTGCCGGATTTTCGGGTCCTCCTCTTGCGGGTCTCCTTCGATGAGAGGGAGCCTGCGGGCCCTGGTCCCCGCTGTACCTTGGGAGGTTGCATGGCTTGTGACTGGGGTAGGGGTATGAGATGGGGGCTGCCTTTCATGCAGGCATCATAGGCACTGGGGAGCAGTGGGCTGGCCTGCAGTTCTCCGTGACGGACCCGCTGGAGATGCAGCTGCGGGCAGACATGCTGTTGGCGGTGTCTGGCACCCGTGAGGCTAGCACCATGCGGGGCTACTCTCGGGTGTTCGTACGGTACCAGGCTTTCTGTCAAGACCGTGACCCACCTAGGGTGCCTGTTCCTGCTGACCCGGTCACGGTGGCTATGTACTTGCAGTACATAGCCAATGCGGCCAGGACCTTCTCTGTGGTGAAGACCGCTTCGGCTATGGTTTTCACTGCTCATGATTTGGCTCTGGTCCCGGCAGACCGGAACCCCACCTCTCATCGGCTGGTGGCCGCGGTGCGGGAGGCAGCTCACAGGAGGCTGGGGGACAGGCGGCTCAACAGGAAGGAGCCGCTGGAGTTTGCATTTGTGCAGAGTGGTGCTCGTTGCTGGTTGATGCTGGGAGGTGTCACTCGGCAGATGTTTGCTACACTGGGTTTGGACATGTGGACAGGCTTCTGGCGGTATGACTGTGCGGAGAAGGTGAGACTGCGGGATATGAAGTTCTGTGAGACCCACATGACCACCTTCCTCGAGAAGCGGAAGACGGACAAGTACAGGTATGGTCAGCTGGTGGAGGTTGCCCGGGCGGCGGAGGGGCAGCCTTTGTGCCCAGTGGAGGTCAGTCAGAGGTGGGTTGACACTCAGATTGCACGGGGAGTGCAGCCCGACGAGCCCCTGTTTCAGCAGATTGATGGCAGGCGGTTTCAGCGGGACCCGTCGGCTGACTGCCTGACGGGGAAGAGGCTGGACTATCCTCAGCTGAGGAGGTACCTGTTCAGGATGCTGGGTGAGGCTTCTGGCTTGGACCCCGATGCTCTGAGGCAGCTGTATGGGACCCAGTCCCTGCGGTCTGGTGGGGCTACGGCGGTGGCTGCGGCTGACCAGGTTACTGATTTCGAGTTCAATCAGTACGGTGGCTGGAGCTCGTCGGCGGCTGCGGCCACCTACAAAGCTACCAACCTCAACCGCAGGCTGGCGGTGTCCAGAAGCATGCCCCATGCTCAGCAGAGTAGGCGGCCTTTCTTGTCTGATTGCTTGTTGTTGTCATGCATTACATGTGCACTGCTTTGTGGTGATCTTTGTGTGCTTGCACCGGCCGGGTTCCATTCACATATGTGTCATATGTGTCATGCAAGCTGGGCTATGTAGCCGCAGCTGATTAGAAAACTGATGGTTTTCTGATCAGTGTGATAGGTATGACTGTCATCCGGAGCAGATCTGAAAACTGAGGTTTTCTGATCAGTCGGAGGCATAAGAGGCCAGCTACGGACTGAGAGGGCCTCTTGCCGTGTTACTGTGATTGTGTGGACTTTCCCACCGCCCTCCCTTGTGATTCAGGTACGGATGAGGAGAGGCCGCTTTCAGTGCAGGAGCTGCAGGACTTGGAGGACCTGGAGCAGCTGGGCTCTGAGCTGGAGGCCGTGCAGATCCGGCCCGCAGAGGGGCAGTCGGCTCATTAGAGTGTAGGTAGAGGAGACTAGGACCTGTGCCTGTTCAGTGCCGACCGCTGTGATGAGAGGTAGCTATAGTGATCCTTCGGTGGGGGGCTGCGAAGCTACCTCATGCTGCTTCTCATCTAGGCACTGTTCAGTAGGCTTTGCTAGGTGATGGCTTTGCTATTGCTGTCATGCCTGACTCTGAGCTGGAGCGGGTAATTATGCTTTTTGAGGGTTTCAGCCCTAGCATAGCATTTTAGGTCCATAGTCTGTACTCTTTAGGGTAATGATAGTATTTGCAGGCCTCAGTCCTTTGGCACGAGGGGCGTGTGCCCGCATGCAGAAGGCTGGGGTTGGCAGTCGGGTCGTGGGACCCTGATTCCTGTCTGACGGGAGTCCTTGATTTTTGGCACTTCTGGATATGTCGTATTATTATTTTGTAATTCCACACGCAGTGCACCGGCCGGGTTCCATTCACATATGTGTCATATGTGTCATGCAAGCTGGGCTATGTAGCCGCAGCTGATTAGAAAACTCCGATGTCATCGAGTAATTCAGAGCACGCTCGTGTCTGGTCAACGGCTAAGATCTCTGCTGGCAATTGGTACTAGTAGGATTCCCGAAATAATGCTGTTACCAAAACTGCCCTCCTCTGGGGTCTTAGGCCTGTGCTACATCGAAACTTGGGAAAGCAAGTGTGTTGATCGCAGCGATTTCATTGGCTCCTGTCGCGTCTGTCATCCGGCGATGTCATGCGAGGTCATGCGAAGTCATTATTTGTGAAAGGGTAATACTACAGACGCTGGATTTCAGCCTGGTATGGTATGACACAATTCCCAGATTGTCATCTCGCGATATCGAACCTGAGTCCTGACCATTTCCAGGATTATTAAAACATATCATCTATTTATCTTCCATCGATAGCGATATCGCGGATACGATTGCCGTTGGCGTTGACTCGCTCAAGGATAAAGAGCTGCGCACCAACATTCACTGATGCTCATAATTTTCTCAACGGTCCTTCGCTTCGCCTCATGGGCGGAACGATGTCGTGCCTGCTGTGTTATGCGCAGGGATTTCGGAAGTGTTTGACTGCTTTTATTTTTCAGTTTGTTTATGCATATGTGCCGACTCACGATACTCGTTTTGTGCAGCTTGTGTCGCAGGTTTTCCGATGGCGAGGAGGGGCGCGCTTTCTTGAGGTGTGGAAGTCTAGGGCAACCGAGCTTGGGATCACACCCAACCACATCGGACCCACCTTGTTCTCACGTTTTATTCAACTCACTTTGAATATGCATACAAATTTTGAGCAGCATCGGGTTGGGATAAGCTATAGACTGATTTTGTTTTTGGGTTTATGGCGTCTTCTTCGCGACCTCTTGGGGTGTGGAAGTCAAGGTTGGGCATGCCAACCTTGCTTGGGTTCGAGCCCAACCACATCAAAGGCATCCCATTTGCATATATTCATATATTTGTCTTCAATATTCATGCAAAGTTTTAGGATCATTGAGTTCGGATAAGCCTTAGGCAGATTTATCTTTGTGGGTTATGGCGCATTGTTTATTAGACCGGCGGGTCTCATGACATGGGTTCCGGGAAATCAGCGGTTGCGTTTTGTGAGATGGGAGTTGGCGATGAGCCCGCGATTTTGGGTGTCCGATCAGTTCATTCCCAGGTTACCACCACTAGACCCTTGCCTAGTGCCGCTAGGGCAAGCGAAATGGTTGTGAGATATAATATACTGTATTATATCGGGGCGGTTCACAGAAGAGAGGATATATATATATATGTGATAGGGTATATATATATCTCGAGATAAGCAGTGAAACAGAATGGCAGGGGGCAGAGGTTCACTGTGTGCTAAGATGATATAAAATACTGGGCAGAGTGTTTTATGAGTCGACGAAACGCGGTGACACGGTGACTGGTGACAACACAGGTCGAGGGGTGAATGACAGGTGGCCCACCGTCCCCCCCCTTACAGTGGGGGGGAAAGATTGGGCTCCCCGTGACACCACCTCACCCCGTGGGGATGAGGTGTCACCAGGCAAGGCGGCCAGCATGCAGAGACAAGGAGCCACACCGGCTCGGCTAGAATGGCAAGTTCCAAGTCCAACCCACACGGCAGTGCTAACTCGCAGGTGCACGGCTAATTTCGCTTCCTAAATTGGTAATCTTGTCAGTCAATCTTGCTGGAAGTTGAGCCCTGGAAGGGCGGAATCCACGGCACGGTGCGTAGCGCCGGCCAATCGTCGTCATCGTGGTCCGCAGAGTCGTCGGGCTCTGGTCCAGGAGGATCGTGATCGAGAGGCAGGCGAAGGGTGAAAGCCGATGCGTCAGAGCTGTCAGCCGGAGCAAACTGTGGCGAGGGAGACCCCTCAGCAAAATGCACGGCGGCCGCAGCAGCGGGAGCAGGAGGTGCGGGCGGCTGCAACCATGCGTCAATCGTGGGACGAGGCGGCGCAGCCGGCGCGCCCGCTGGTGCCTGCCCGGGGGCAAATGACGCCGCGCATGAGTAACACTATTACAAGTATTCTCTTAAGTTTTCTTAAGTTTGCTTAACTTTTCTTAAGTTTTCTTATCTTTTCTTAACTTTTTGCGTATAAACCCCCACAAGCCTCCATACGTATAAATTGTAGCGTTGCAATTAGCTATTGGCCGATGGAGTTATACGTCGGTGATATAAGTAAAACTTAAGAAAACTTAAGAAAACTTAAGAAAAATGACACCCAATGACA
>LGRX02009896.1:0-24345 GCA_001247695.2 Cymbomonas tetramitiformis | reverse complement strand
TCATCGATGAACGCTTTTCTTATTCAGCAAAAAAAGGTTAGTGCTTGAACTCTTCTTGGTTTTGCATGGTGACTTTCTTCTTGTTTATTTGCTGTTCATCTGCAGGTCTACTGACTCCCTTCAGGACTCTTGCTCGAAAGAAGAACATGCGGTGTCAGAGCGAGTGTTGCTTGTAGATGTTACATGTTGCAGAGATCTGTTTAAAGGCGTGCGCGCCTTTCAAAGAAGACGTGCAATGAACCGAGAAGCTGAAAGAATTAGGATCAACAAAGAAATTACTAGACGTAGGCGTTGCATTTTAGACAGGGGGGTTTAAGCTAGTGTTGCTTGAAGATGTTACATCCTCAGAAGATGAGGAAGATTCTTGCAGGAAGAACCATGTTCCCATTAGCTGGTATAATGTTCCAAACGTGGCAGTAGCTAAGAGGAGACTCAAGAATAAAAAAGACGCTGAGCGAAACGCAAAAATACGTAGGACGCAATGTCCTTTGTGGATGCTAGACAGCCAGTGGTAGCTTTAGCTGAAGTAAACACTTTATATATTTTTTTATAAATAGTTTCTCTAACCCTTTAACCCATGTTCTTTGTCGTTTTAAATGGCGTGCTGTGTTTGTTTTTGTTTTCAGTAAGCGGTACATTGCCATTGACGGACATGGTAGGCACGAGTTTTTCACTCGTGCCTTCCAAGATGGCGCCGTGGTAGGCGGAAAAAAACTAGAGGCCCGGGACAAAAGGTTTCTGGAATGCAACGTCATCGTGGTGTCGGAGGACATCACCAAGGAGGAGGTTACATGCCTCGCCCTCTCGCGCATCGTCCAGAACGAGAAGGGGTCCAAGAAAAAACTTTTTTCGACGACTACACCTCCTTCAAATGGCTGATGTCCTCCATTGACAAGACCGTGGCCAAACCACAGAAGTTGGTTGTTTTGTTCTCTCACATCGACCCTTCGTTATACTCGTTGATGTTCTTCAAGAGGATGGCCCACATCCACGAAAAGGTGATCGGGCCCGACGAGCGGCTGGAGGCCTTGCTTCGCGAGAACTGCGAAGCTTTGGGGAAGGATTCCCCCTTCGGCTTCAACTCCTTGTTCGACAACAAGGAATTCCAACGTCTTAATCCGACACAAAGATATCAGGTACGGTGGAAGCCGGTCTTTATTTTATTGTGTTACATGCAACCATCACGCCTGAAGACAAACACATGTCTCAGGTTTTCCTGAAAGTGAACGAGAACGTCAAGTTCGCCGTGAAGGACGAGAATGGCGAGCTCCACTTGAAGAAGAAGAAGCAATGCGCGACTTTGGGCTTCGTCGGAACCACACGCGCCTTCACGGACTTGTGTTCGTTTGTGCTGCTTCGTCAAGAAGTCCGCTCACAGCTAGAGCTTCAAAGCTCTAAGGGGAAGGCGAAAAAAACTGAAGAGGCGTCCAAGTTCTTGGAGGACCTGAGCGCCGGAAAGTAAGTCCATCTACCACGGTTTGGTTAAAGCCGTGAACTATTTTTTATGCGGAAAGGTGATGGGTGTTAAACTTTTGTTTACAGGTACGATGGTACTTTCTTCGCCGCCAACGAGACTTGCTCCAAGACCAGTAACTTGCCTCGCTTGAACCGGGATGTCGAGCCGAAAGTCGTGCAGGACATGCTGAAGAAGCACAACGAGATGGTTGAGTGGGAGGAGACTGCTGTGGAGGCTCAGGAGAGTGGCGTCGAGACCCTTGCGGAAGTTGCAGCTGGTGAGACGGGTGGGGATGTTGAAGAGGAAAAGGAAGAGACGCAGGAAGGTGCGTCGGTTGGGGATGATGACGAGGTAGGCGATGGGGATGAGGAGGTAGAAGGTGAGGAACCGGTTGGTGAGGAAGATGGTCAGGAGAAGGAGGAGGAGGAGAACGAAGAGGAAGAGGAGGGCGATGAGGAGGGCGATGAGGAGGAGGATGGAAAGTTTGACTTTGAAAAGGAGTCGGATGAGGTTCGTGAAACACGTGAAGATCGGAAGCGGAAGAGACAGGAAGTGGCGGATTGGTTTGCGGCGGAGGACGCGGGGGAACATGTCCCAAAATCAAAGAAGCAGAGAAAGGATCTAACTAAGAAGAGGGCGGAGATGGGGAAGCTACGTCAAGAGTTGCAGGCCTTTGAGGAGGAGGATGCCGCTTACGCGGCTTGGCTTAGCGACAAGGAGAAACAGAAGGATGAGCAGGACATGGAGGACGACCCGGCCCCCTGCGCGGAATGGATGAAGCCTTGGGTTGGGGTGTCGCGAGGGAACCCGGACTACGAAGGGTTGCGACAATGGAAGATGGCAGGCGGAACGCTCAGAAATGGAACGCAGCAGAAGGGACCGGTGAAGGAGAGCATTGAGATTGGGCAGTTCTTGAAGATGAATGAGGAGGCGTTGAAGCCTGGTGTACGGCATCATGTGCACAATATTGTGTCCGTGGAGGTGCCGAAGGTGGTAGCGGTGAAGAACCGTGGCGTGACGCGTGGCACGAAGGTGAAGGATGAGAAGGTGGAGTACGTCTTGGAGTTAATCCATCAACACGGACATGCCGAGTCTGAGAAGTTGTTGGTGTTGACATCGGTTGCCATGAACTCCCAAGGCATCCCGCTGTTGCAGCTGTACTTCGGCGAAGCTCTCGGGGCCATGGACGTCATCACGCACAACGCGGCGGAAGATAAGTTTTGTGTGGCGGCGGTCATCACGGATGTTCCGTGGGGCCATGAGAGCAAGACCGGGTACAACACGAAGGTGGATTGGGATGCGTTCGCAGTCAAGTTGGACGAGCGGTGCGCGAACAACGATGGCATGTCGGAGGTTCATAAATACGCCGATCTGGGAAAGGTGGACGGAGACACCATTGTGTGTGCCTTAGGCGACAGTGAAGCCCTTCGAGCTTTGGAGGCGGGCTGGAAGGCGTTGAAGCACCCGGTAGGATCGATGTAACACTTGTTGCTTTGAAGGCACCCTTTTATTTTTGTTTTTTTGTTACGTTTCTTAAAGGGAGGGAAAAGGGGGGAAGGATCACAGGTGTACAAGACAATGCCGGGGTACATCGTGACGGAGGGGAACCGCAACAACGCGACTTTCACGAACACTCCAAAGTCCGTGGGACACCAGTACACGACTTTTGCACGGAAGCTGGAGGCTCCGAAGACCAGCATCCAAACCAGGGGGCAGCAATGTAAGGACCTTGACTTTGATTATTTCCCGCTGAATTGTTGGACTGGAAACATTTTGCGTGCCCTAAGTTACCAAGAGGTGAAGGCTTTTGAGAAGGCCTTGGAAAAGCACCTGGCTGAGAGCTGGGAACCAAGCTGGAAGGAATTGGATGAGGAGCGGAGGATGGACATCGTTGAGACCGAGGTAGAACATCAGGCACGACCTTTCCAAGCTGTTCAAGTGCAGGATACCTTCAAGCACGATTGCGCCGTAGTGGGATGCTTGAAGGGCGGTAAGCCCTGCGAAGAGCATGGCAAGACCTTGGTGGTGGGACAGAAAAAGGTGGAGCTCATGGAGCTGTTGGTGGAGCGGTACACAACCGACATCGACATGGTGGTGCTGGACCCGTTCATGGGAAGTGGTGCGTGTCATTGTGGATGCATTGGTTTTGCCGCGAGGGACACGCCGGGGTATTGAAAGATGTTAAGTGTTCCGCAGGAACCACTGGGATTGGAGCGCTTCGCATGGGACGCGCCTTCATCGGCGTGGAGAGGAAGCGTGCAAACTTCATTAGCGCGGTGCACTATTTATCTCACGCGGTGTTCTGCTGCGCGAAGCGCCATGTGGGGGATCTTGGATTGAGTGAGCCGTACCGGAAGATGAAAGTGACAAACGTGAAGTAGAACATCGAAAGTTCGTGAAAGTTAGTTAGGGATCTTGGCGGGGAAAGAAGTATGTTTTGAACCTAACTGGGGGGCCGGCCACCCGGACTTGTGGTTAGTAGTGGTCCGCGAAAGCACGTGAAAAACCAATGGAGAACGTAGTTGGTCAATGCACGAAGACGAGTAGGCGATGGGGCGAAGGGCACTAGAAAAGGTGAAGTCGTGTTAAACTCTGGAGGCAAAACATGCGCGCCGGTAACTTTGTTTTGAATATTGATTTGAAGCTGTATATTTCATGTGATATATAAATATAAAATATTCCTGAAATTGCAAAGAAATCGGGGTTTTTTGAAGAAATTTCAAAAAATTTAGAAAAACCCCCAAAAAGGGCATATAAAACTAGAAAAAATAAAAGGGGTTCATCGATGAACACCCAAAAACATATTTCATAAAAATCAGACGTATAAAGTGTGATTTTGCTACCGAGTTTCGAAAAAAAATTTGAAGCTGGAGAGTGCGTGAAATATGGTACAAATTCAATGGAAATTTTTTGTTTTCTTAACACAAAAAACCCCATAAACTTTCCTTAATTCAGGCTGACAAAGATGATTTTTTTAGTTAAAATCAGGAATATTTCTTAAACCCTAAAACAACCGGGAAATTAAATAAAATTACATTCAACTCGGGAAAATCTTATACCCTAGATTCGGTCAAATTTTCGATTTTTTCAGGGCCTCCCCTTGTAAAACTCCCCAACACCCAAAAAGGCCCGAAATTCATATAAAACTAGGAAAAATAAAAGGGGTTCATCGATGAACCCCCAAAAACATTTTTCATAAAAAGCAGACGTAAAAAGTTTCATTTTGCTACCGAGTTTCGAAAAAAATTTTGAAGCTTAAAAATGCGTGAAATATTATACAAGTTCAATGGAAAATTTATGTTTTCTTAACACAAAAAACCCCATAAACCTTCCTTAATTCAGGCTGAAAAAGATGATTTCTTTCGTGAAAATTAGGAATATTTCTTAAACCCTAAATCAACCGGAAAATTAAATAAAATTACATTCCACTCGGGAAAATCTTAAACCCTAGATTCGGTCAAATTTTCGATTTTTTTAGGGCCTCCCATTGTAAAACTCCCGAACTCCCGAAACTCCCAAACTCCCCAATTGCGTTTGGTGCTGGAAATTCTGCGACGTCGAGTATGCGGCTTGGAGGTCGACGATGAATCAATCTCGACCGATGACGAGGTAGCACTACCTCATACCTACCAAGCGTGCGTGCGGTTTTTCAAGGATTTCCTCATGAAGTACAACGAGATGGATGTGTGCCAGAAGTGCAATTTTCTTTTCAAAGATCTGCTTCCCGAAGAGGCACCGACGTGTCCGAAATGCAACCACGGCCGGTTCAAGGAGCCATCAATGGTCGATGGCAAGTGGGAACCCGGAAGGGCCAAGTGCGTTTTCCGCTGGTGGCCGTGGACAAGGATACTGGAGGCCCTTTTCATGGATCCGGTGCAGGCACAGATGGCACGTTCATGGGAGAAAGTTGACTTGGATGAGCCGATCGTCAGAAGCACTGGAATATTAGGTGAGTAAACACTGTCAATTAGACTGCATGGATTGCTTATTCCGGGCGCCCGGATCCATGCCTCCACCCGGATGGAACATGCGTCCGGCCGTTTGGATATGTCACTACACCCATTTTGGTTGTCTTGGTATAGTCCAAACGTGTGGATCAATCGTTCCGGCCGTTTGGAATTTTGCGGATGTAGATTAACAAAGATAATTGCGAGTAAATCTGCATGGATGAAACGTTCCGGGCGCCCGGAATGGCGTTCCATCCGTGTGGAATACGAGTCTGGTCGTAATGGATATGTTACAACAACCTGTTTTGTTGTCTTAGCATAGTCCGAGCGTGTGGAATACCTAATCCGACCGGTTGGACTAAGACATGTTAGTGCGGGTGTAGATTCACGAAGGTGGCAGAGGACCATGCTCGAGGACCCGGAGTTCTTCAAGGACAAGCGCAACCTCTCTGTGGTGTTATGCGCGGACGGCATCGAGAAATTCAAAGATAAACTGGGATCTGTGACACCTATAACCTGCCAAGTGGTGAATTACCCTGCACATCTTCGAGGCAAAAGCGAGTTCATTGTGCTTTGGGGCATTATTGATGGCAAACCCAAAGATGCCCAACTCTTCTACCACAAGTTCGTGGACGAGATTATTGACATCGAAAAGAACGGTTGCCGGGTGTGGGACGTTATCGAAAACAAGCCTTTCACCGTTCGAGTCAAGTTGTACAAGGTGCTCGAGGATTATGTCGGATTGACCGAAGCGGGGAACGTGTATGGAACAAACGCGAGGATGGGATGTTCCAAATGTTGGATTGTCGGGACAACAAAGGCAGAGTCTTGCATGCGGAAGACGATTTACGCGCAGATGCTACGACAAAATCCAAGTAAGTCTGATCCCTGCTGCATTCTTCCTAGTATGTATTCGGACGGTTGGACAGATTTCAAAATATTTCTGACTGTACTTCCAGGCGTCAAGAGCCCCGGTTCCGGCCGGTTGGACCATTATAGGGAAAATATGGAGAGATCAAAGCTAGTAATTCCACACGCCCGGAACCCATGCACCCCACGGCCGGACCTGTGTACTCGTGGTTTTACACAATATTCTTTCAACTGTATCGTGTTTTTATGATGTTTGCAGGTGAAGAGCCAGCGATGAGAACGGACAAAGAAGTGAGGGAGTTGCAGCACCTGCACGACGGGATGATCGAAGCGGGTATGCATCCGGAAGTCATTAAGGACAAAATGGCACGGAGTGGGATCAAAGGATCGAGTGCTTTTACCAAGATTGTGAAGTTTAATTTGCCACGCGACTTGCTTTTCGACGTCATGCACATCTTGTCCAACAACTCCTGCCGGATTATGTCAGCGATTCTCGGTGATGACTGGAATTTAAAGTGCCGAAACTTTGCGAGGGCCTCTATCAGATGCACAGGCCGTGGCTTATTCCTATACCAAGGAGGAATGAAAATGACAACCGGAGCCCAGCAGAACGGCTGAGATGTGAGTACACCAGCTGTCCAATATTATGATGGTCCAAACCCCTGATAGACGGTGGTGTAAGGGTTCCAAACGCCCGGAATGCTATTTCCTGAATGAATGTAGATGGTCCACACCCCTGTCACACGTTGGATAACGGGTTCCAAACGCCCGGAATGCTATTTTCTGAACGAATGTAGATAATCCACACCCCTGTCACACGTTGGAGGGTGGGTTCCGAACGCCCGGAACGTTTCTTCATGAATGAATTAAGATTGTATAGGTTTCGTATTGAACCAGGATAGGTTGTGTGCGTGTGTGTGGGATCGATATCTTGTAGTGAAACCCTTTCCGTGGTCCCCTTCTAAGGAGGCCTTGAAGGAGATTATCCCATGGGTAAGAGGGCTCAAGTTTACCCGAGATTCCGGGCCGATTGGGAGGAAGTTTCTGCAAATCAAGGCGGGAACGCAAACTACGCCACGCAAGTTGAAAGCACATCATGGCGTAGTTGCTATCACAAGTGGACTCATGTCGATTGTCAGCGCGTGGATGAACAGTGATGGCCATGTGCTACAACCGGAATTCGCTTCCTACGTTGGGAAATATACGACGGTGGTCCGCGAGATTGTGAGCAGAACCATTGATATCGATGTGAGTATAAACACTGCTTACCCCATGTTCCGGGCGCTTGGAACCGTTTGGAGGCCATAGTCCGGACGTTCGGACCTGCTTCATGGTTGTTGCTCATGTTCATATGCTTCGGATTGGAACCACAATTCCGGGCGGCCGGACCAACATTGGATCAATGTTCCGGTAGCACGGAACCTATTCATTCAGGCTATACTGATTTATTCCGTTTTGGGCGTGCGGTTCAGCATCATAAAACTGGCATGGACGCCTTGAAGACAAGGGTATTGGAAGTCCGTGACATCATGGAAGCTGAGCTCTCGCCTGAGCTTTTCGTCATTGCAACGCACCGCTCGTTCATATTCCGGATCAGATGCGTGACGAAGGACCAGTTCCCGATCTTTGGATGTTCGCTCCAGAGAGCTTCTTCGGCGAGCTGAGACGGATCATCAGGACTCGCTCGCACCCTGTCGCCAGCATGATGAAAGGGGTGGAGTTGAAACGCATGGTAAGTCTGGTACGCGGCTTATACCAGTTGCTACAGGCGAATGGTTCGCCACCAACCATTAGCCAACCACGTAGCGAGAACACCGTGTCCCTGATGTTGGCGACCGGCAACGAGAGGAAGGGCAAACTTGTCTACTCGACACCAGGTACTGTCCAGACTTAAGTGCATATCGTCCAATTTCGGTCCAGGGGTTTGGAAACGTATCATTGAGCAGGGTCCAACCGGTTGGAACTTGCTTGGACCTTTCATTAGACAAAGCCCAAGCCAATAGGGCTCGTTCCATCCACACCCTTCCGGGCGCCCGGGACCCAGGTTCCGGTTTGGTTCCGGGCGTTTGGAATTAGATCGTCAAAAGCACGCATTGTTTAACAAATTTCCGTTTTGCGGTGCGTAGATGATAAGAAGGAGATACAAGCTTGGCTGGCTACAAACGTGGAGTGGTACGGGAACATTGTCAGAGAATTTAATCGTGCTGAAGACCATTACACGAGGTATGCATGTTTGCTTGACCGAAGCTTTTTTTGACTAATCATTCACGTACGCAGTTTATTGGTGTTCCCCTCGCCCGGAACTAACGTCCAAGCGCCCGGAACGTGGCCTCCGGGCATTTGGACCATGCAGGAACATTAGACAAAACCGACGTCGCTTGGCGGCTCGTCGCGGCAGGGGCAGTGGCCCAGGTCAAAACTTGACGAGGCCGATACTTCATCAACCTGAAACCTGGCGCAAGAGCCCCGTCACAGGGGAAGTCATTCCGTTTACGGAGATGGAAATGAGTTACGCCTTGGCACCACCGAGAATGTGGACAGAGTATGCTTACGTCAAAGTTCGCAATTTTAATTACAGATCGCTGGAAAGGGACATGAACAAGGCTACTTGTCATCGATATTTCAAGTCTGTCTTTAAAGTCTGGAATGTACAGAAGCAGCAAGAAGACGACCAGGACAGGTGAGACATGCCAACTATACATGTTCCAGACGTCTGTATAAGAGTGGAGTGTAGGTTCCGGCCGTTTGGACCATGGTCAAGCTACGTTTCATTAAATCTGTTTAAATATTCAAAAGTTCGAGACGTTCCGGGCGGCCGGAACCATGCTGCCACACGGTTCCGGACGCCCGGACCAAAGCGTCCTTGTAGATCTCGATTTGCAGGTGTTCATGATTCTTTCACTTCTGATGGCAGGTATGGCGAAATTCTGAAGGTCGTCACGCTTGTCGTGCACACTGACACATATATTCTTGTGAAGTGTAGATGGTTTCCCCTCGAAGCTGCTCTTTCCGATGCGGTCACGCAAAACATCTACCTGCGCACCGATATGCCATGGGAAACCAAAGATGCATTCATCGAAGCGAAGGACATCAACAATCAAGTGGTCGTGGCGCCCATCCCATGGAAGCCTTTGCGGCTTGCGCGGTATACCGGTAACAAGGTTCCATTAAATATTCGACATCGGACAGACGTGCTTGCCGTCGTGCTTGACCGCCACGTCGATTTTGTCGGCGACATCGGCGATAGTAGTTCTGATGACGAAGATTAGTTAACTTATTGCCTCGCTCGAGGCGGTAGTGTATCGGTCTCGTTGAGCTCCACGTGCTGCCAAGTCAGAACCTACCAGTTGTAATACTGTAATATATAACATGCATTGTACAGATAATACTAACTTACCTGGAGTTCCAAAGGGGTTCCGAAGGCTTGGATGCGCCTTGGAATCCATCAAACGCAAGTTCCGAAGCGGTTCCAAACCATTGGACTAAGCCTGGACCCCATAAGATATCACTTCCATAATCGTTCCAAAGGCTTGGACGGTCTTGAACTGCACGTAGCAAGAATGATCGGTCCAGAGAATTATCAGTCTATATATCAAGCACTTGCTCATAGCGTTCCGCTCTCAGATCGGGAAGTTCCAAGGGCTTGGAATTTCGGAACACGCTCCCGTGTTGCCCAGAGACTGGGCCTATGGGGTTCCAAGGGCTTGGAATCTTTTGAAACCCACGCTCGTGCTGCGCAGAGACCGGTCCTATGGGGTTCCAAGCCGTGGAGCCTCCGGGCTCGAGCTTCATTCCTCGTACTAACAAGGTCCAAGGGCTTGGAATCTTTTGAAACCCACGCCCGTGCTGCGCAGAGACCGATCCTATGGGGTTCCAAGCCGTTGAGCCTCCGGGTTTGAGCTTCATTCCTCGTACTAACAAGGTCCAAGGGCTTGGAATCTTTTGAAACCCTCGCACGTGCTGCGCTGAGACCGGTCCAATGGGGTTCCAAGCCGTTGAGCCTCCGGGTTCGAGCTTCATTACTCGTACTAGCAAGTTCCAAAGGCTTGGAATCTTTTGAAACCACGCCCGTGCTGCGCGGAGACCGGTCCAATGGGGTTCCAAGCCGTTGAACCTCCGATTTCAGACTGCCGACCTCAGACTGGAAAGTTCCAAAGGCTTGGAATTGTCTAAAATGAATTCCAAACCGTTGGAACCGCCTTGGACCGACGACTTCGGTCATACGTAATCCGAGGACATAGGTCCAACGGCTTGGAATCGACCAGGACCCATTGGACTAACAAATTTCGGTCCAGCCCCTTGGAACCCCGTAGGACCGTCGGCTTGGAACCCCATAGGACTCCTAGGGAAAAACCCAAAGCTTCACCTTGTAATTCCCGGCGGTTTCCAAAGGCTTGGAATTTTACCAAATATTTTCAGGACGGTTCCGGGCGCCCGGAATGGTGCCGTCCAAGCCTTTGGAATAATCCCTATTTTGTAGGGTGGCTAAGCTCTCTTCAGCTCAAAAGGTACAAACCACTTGTAACATTGTATATTTGTTTCAGGGAAGTTGGTTTCTTACAGTATTTTGCCTTTCAGGTCAAGGTGTTTGAGGAGACTTGTCTCAACGTGGAGTACTGGAAACCTGGGAAAGATGGCGAGCGACCTCAATGGCTACCAAACAAGAAGACGAAAGACCCCTCGGTTCCTGTAATCTCCTCAGCAAGGAAGTTCACAGACCACTGTACAGTCACGAAGTTACGAGAGGATGTCGAGTCTGAGGTGAAGAGCCTTTTAAAGAGGGACAAGCCGACTTACAACGAGACGAGTGCGAACGATTGGTTTGACATGCTTCGAACCGGCAGGTGAACACTTTTGAGTTAACTTCGTGGTATTTTTCACAAAACAAATCTCAAAGTACAACTGATGTTTCAGGCTGGACAACGATCTGTTCTTGTTCGACAACAAGCCTCCAGCCTCCCACACAGCTTGCAGGATGACGGAGGACGAGATTGCCAAGAAGAAGTCAATGCTGGTCGGGAAGTTCAAGAAGGCAGCTGGGTGGAAGGACATCAGTAAGACCGTTCTGTCACCAACTCCATCCAACGTGAGCAACTTGGTTTCTGGAACCAACGTCGAGGATGAGGCCGATGACGCTGCTGACAAGAACGGCGACGAAGATGAGGCTGACAAGAAGGAAGACGAAGATGCTTCTGACAAGAACGACGACGAAGAAGAGAAGGAAGGGGAAGAGGCCGATCATGACATGGAGAGTCACAAGGGAGCCGAAGATGAGCAGGAAGATGAGGGAGAAGGAGAAGAGGCGCAGACACAGGATCAGCACGCAGGGCTCTGGACTCCAGAGGGTGCTACTCCAACTCAGACTCCCACAAAGTCTGACCCGACGGGCGGACGGACCCCACGGGATCCAGAGGAGCATCGAAGCATCCGTGCGATGCTGGATGCCCCCTACGACCCTGACAGTGTAGAGCATCTTCTTGGCGGTGCGTTCCCCTCTTTTTTCTTTTGAAAGATGTTTAACACTTGACATTCGTGCAATCTGAAAGCTCGAGTGTAACTGTTTGTTTGACACACAGACAAGGATGAGCAAGAAGCGATGGTGGCGTTGGCAAGACACACGGTCAAAGTCGCTAGCACAAACTTCAAGAAGTTGCGAACAAAGCTCCAGCTCAAACATGGCAACACCTGGGCGATGATGCCGAAGTCTGCAAAGAGAAAGTTAAAAGAGTGTCATCTGAAAGTTTCGAATGCAAAGCTTCAACGCCAGAAGATCTTCCAGTCCGTCAGAGAGGCAAAATTGAAGGAGGAAAAGATGCGTGAAGAAGAAGCTGCTGCGAAAGAGGGAACAGAAGGTTCAGGCGCGAAAGACTCCTCAGAAGGTGAAGAAGATTGCGTCGTTGAAGGCGAAGTTGAAGGAGGTTCGGAGCAACAAGAAGACATGGAAGCCGAGCCTGAGGATCTTCTTCGACCTTCATCTGGGAAGGAGGAGGTGCGGCTTTGTCGATCCCACCAAGAAACATGTTGTCAGGGTAGAAGACGAGCAAGATGGGGGAGTGGGGGAGTAGTCCATGTAAATATTGTTTTTTTACTGTACGATTTGAACAGTACCAAAAGACTTCGTCATCGATGACAAAGTGATGTGTTTTTGACTTGGATTGGTACGTTTAATGTGCCTGAGTAAACTGCCTGTCATTGATGCCGGTGACATTACTTTTCATCATTTACACGTGAAGAAATATGCACTCACTACCATCCTCGTCATCGATGACAAGGATATTTTCTAACTGTGAATCGACCTTCAAAAAACACATGGCCTCGCTGTTTTGTCATCGATGACAAGTCGTTTGTGAAAAGTAAATACAAGATTTAAATAAAGTTTTCCCTTGCTTTGTTTTGCAGCGATATTTTGGAGGAGAAGGTTTCGTCCTTGGAAGCACTTGGGATCCGAGTTTGGTTAAGCCTACCTCAGACTACGGTTACACTGAGTTTACTCTGCGTAACGCCATTGACCGCGACGGAAACTTGTGGGCCAGTCAAGAAGGGGACGTGCCTACGGAGCTGATGAAGTTCATGGCCGAGAACCCTCTGGAAACTCTGGAGGAGGGATTCTTTGTCACTAAGCTGTACGTTGACGTGCCTGGAACAGGGACGGCCAAGGTCCCCCCTACTCGCGTGTACTTTCAGGGACACCTGGAGAACTTCGGCACACGGGCAAACAAGGAGCTGGCTTGGGTGCTACAGAGCGAGATTCTCACGGGCACCGGCATCCCAGCCGTTACTGTGGCCAACTGTGACTGCATGGACAACACCAAGAAGTTGTTGACTGAGTACTTCAACGGAGTGGGCATTGCGGCTGTTATTTCCGACGTTCCCTGGGGTAAAGAGGCCGATGCTGGGTACAACACAACGATTGACTGGAAGGCTTTCATCCCGAACGTGTGCACGGCCATCTCAGACCACTCTTCCTCTCTGTCTGCAGAGGTGAAGACGATTGATCTGGCTGCGGTGCCCAAGACGAAGAACATGAATGGCGAAACTATTTTATGCTTCATCGGGTCCTTGGAAGTTCTGTTGGACATTCACCGTGAGGGAGAGCCGTTTCAGTTCAGTGGGTACAGCAATCTACCTGGTAAGTTGTATTCACATTGTTTTGAGAAGATGTGCCTTCGGTAAGGAAAACAAGAGTTGACTTTTGTTGTTAAACAGGTTTCATCACGCAGACGCGCATGATGAAGAAGAAGTACCGCATGAACAGCCCAATCTCTTCCGGGCACTACTACACCTGTCTGTCAAAGAGGCCATCGCAGGTGGTGATGGACTGGCGGGAACAATACTTGGTCCAAAGTCCCTACGTGAAAGAGCTGGGTGTAGATGTGCTGACAACCACGTACACGGGCAATGTGCTTGGCCCAATCACGCACCAGGAACGAGAGCACATGTTGGGGCTTGTGCAAGACAAGCTTCTTGAAAAGATGGAGGCGTATGATCCGCGAGTAACCACTGAACTTCCTGAATACAAACGCAAGGCCTCGATGTTAACCGAGTACCTGAAGCAAGAGTTTGACCGTGTGGATGCTCCCTTTGCACCGCTGTACACTCAGGACACCTTCAAGCACAGGTGCCAGGAAACCGGTTGCACCACCTTTGGGGACCAGAAGGTTTGCTCTAAGAACGGGAAAACTCTCGTGAAGGGTCAGAAAAACCCGGCGATGATGACATTTTTGACCAGACGTTACACGAAACAGATGGGGCAGTTGGTGGCCGACCCCTTCATGGGTTCTGGTAAGACCCGTGACTTGCTTAGTTTTATGCATTTGGTCGTCTTCTTGCTGCTTCTGTACATTCCAGACTTTAAAGACAGACTTGAAATATCGATGACAAGTAGCCTTGTTCATGTCCCTTTCCAGCGATCTGTAATTAAAATTGCGAACTTTGACGTAAGCATACTCTGTCCACATTCTCGGTGGTGCCAAGGCGTAACTCATTTCCATCTCCGTAAACGGAATGACTTCCCCTGTGACGGGGCTCTTGCGCCAGGTTTCAGGTTGATGAAGTATCGGCCTCGTCAAGTTTTGACCTGGGCCACTGCCCCTGCCGCGACGAGCCGCCAAGCGACGTCGGTTTTGTCTAATGTTCCTGCATGGTCCAAATGCCCGGAGGCCACGTTCCGGGCGCTTGGACGTTAGTTCCGGGCGAGGGGAACACCAATAAACTGCGTACGTGAATGATTAGTCAAAAAAAGCTTCGGTCAAGCAAACATGCATACCTCGTGTAATGGTCTTCAGCACGATTAAATTCTCTGACAATGTTCCCGTACCACTCCACGTTTGTAGCCAGCCAAGCTTGTATCTCCTTCTTATCATCTACGCACCGCAAAACGGAAATTTGTTAAACAATGCGTGCTTTTGACGATCTAATTCCAAACGCCCGGAACCAAACCGGAACCTGGGTCCCGGGCGCCCGGAAAGGTGTGGATGGAACGAGCCCTATTGGCTTGGGCTTTGTCTAATGAAAGGTCCAAGCAAGTTCCAACCGGTTGGACCCTGCTCAATGATACGTTTCCAAACCCCTGGACCGAAATTGGACGATATGCACTTAAGTCTGGACAGTACCTGGTGTCGAGTAGACAAGTTTGCCCTTCCTCTCGTTGCCGGTCGCCAACATCAGGGACACGGTGTTCTCGCTACGTGGTTGGCTAATGGTTGGTGGCGAACCATTCGCCTGTAGCAACTGGTATAAGCCGCGTACCAGACTTACCATGCGTTTCAACTCCACCCCTTTCATCATGCTGGCGACAGGGTGCGAGCGAGTCCTGATGATCCGTCTCAGCTCGCCGAAGAAGCTCTCTGGAGCGAACATCCAAAGATCGGGAACTGGTCCTTCGTCACGCATCTGATCCGGAATATGAACGAGCTGGTGCGTTGCAATGACGAAAAGCTCAGGCGAGAGCTCAGCTTCCATGATGTCACGGACTTCCAATACCCTTGTCTTCAAGGCGTCCATGCCAGTTTTATGATGCTGAACCGCACGCCCAAAACGGAATAAATCAGTATAGCCTGAATGAATAGGTTCCGTGCTACCGGAACATTGATCCAATGTTGGTCCGGCCGCCCGGAATTGTGGTTCCAATCCGAAGCATATGAACATGAGCAACAACCATGAAGCAGGTCCGAACGTCCGGACTATGGCCTCCAAACGGTTCCAAGCGCCCGGAACATGGGGTAAGCAGTGTTTATACTCACATCGATATCAATGGTTCTGCTCACAATCTCGCGGACCACCGTCGTATATTTCCCAACGTAGGAAGCGAATTCCGGTTGTAGCACATGGCCATCACTGTTCATCCACGCGCTGACAATCGACATGAGTCCACTTGTGATAGCAACTACGCCATGATGTGCTTTCAACTTGCGTGGCGTAGTTTGCGTTCCCGCCTTGATTTGCAGAAACTTCCTCCCAATCGGCCCCGAATCTCGGGTAAACTTGAGCCCTCTTACCCATGGGATAATCTCCTTCAAGGCCTCCTTAGAAGGGGACCACGGAGAGGGTTTCACTACAAGAGATCGATCCCACACACACGCACACAACCTATCCTGGTTCAATACGAAACCTATACAATCTTAATTCATTCATGAAGAAACGTTCCGGGCGTTCGGAACCCACCCTCCAACGTGTGACAGGGGTGTGGATTATCTACATTCGTTCAGAAAATAGCATTCCGGGCGTTTGGAACCCGTTATCCAACGTGTGACAGGGGTGTGGACCATCTACATTCATTCAGGAAATAGCATTCCGGGCGTTTGGAACCCTTACACCACCGTCTATCAGGGGTTTGGACCATCATAATATTGGACAGGTGGTGTACTCACATCTCAGCCGTTCTGCTGGGCTCCGGTTGTCATTTTCATTCCTCCTTGGTATAGGAATAAGCCACGGCCTGTGCATCTGATAGGCCCTCGCAAAGTTTCGGCACTTTAAATTCCAGTCATCACCGAGAATCGCTGACATAATCCGGCAGGAGTTGTTGGACAAGATGTGCATGACGTCGAAAAGCAAGTCGCGTGGCAAATTAAACTTCACAATCTTGGTAAAAGCACTCGATCCTTTGATCCCACTCCGTGCCATTTTGTCCTTAATGACTTCCGGATGCATACCCGCTTCGATCATCCCGTCGTGCAGGTGCTGCAACTCCCTCACTTCTTTGTCCGTTCTCATCGCTGGCTCTTCACCTGCAAACATCATAAAAAACACGATACAGTTGAAAGAATATTGTGTAAAACCACGAGTACACAGGTCCGGCCGTGGGGTGCATGGGTTCCGGGCGTGTGGAATTACTAGCTTTGATCTCTCCATATTTTCCCTATAATGGTCCAACCGGCCGGAACCGGGGCTCCCGACGCCTGGAAGTACAGTCAGAAATATTTTGAAATCTGTCCAACCGTCCGAATACATACTAGGAAGAATGCAGCAGGGATCAGACTTACTTGGATTTTGTTGTAGCATCTGCGCGTAAATCGTCTTCTGCATGCAAGACTCTGCCTTTGTTGTCCCGACAATCCAACATTTGGAACATCCCATCCTCGCGTTTGTTCCATACACGTTCCCCGCTTCGGTCAATCCGACATAATCCTCGAGCACCTTGTACAACTTGACTCGAACGGTGAAAGGCTTGTTTTCGATAACGTCCCACACCCGGCAACCGTTCTTTTCGATGTCAATAATCTCGTCCACGAACTTGTGGTAGAAGAGTTGGGCATCTTTGGGTTTGCCATCAATAATGCCCCAAAGCACAATGAACTCGCTTTTGCCTCGAAGATGTGCAGGGTAATTCACCACTTGGCAGGTTATAGGTGTCACAGATCCCAGTTTATCTTTGAATTTCTCGATGCCGTCCGCGCATAACACCACAGAGAGGTTGCGCTTGTCCTTGAAGAACTCCGGGTCCTCGAGCATGGTCCTCTGCCAGCTTCGTGAATCTACACCCGCACTAACATGTCTTAGTCCAACCGGTCGGATTAGGTATTCCACACGCTCGGACTATGCTAAGACAACAAAACAGGTTGTTGTAACATATCCATTACGACCAGACTCGTATTCCACACGGATGGAACGCCATTCCGGGCGCCCGGAACGTTTCATCCATGCAGATTTACTCGCAATTATCTTTGTTAATCTACATCCGCAAAATTCCAAACGGCCGGAACGATTGATCCACACGTTTGGACTATACCAAGACAACCAAAATGGGTGTAGTGACATATCCAAACGGCCGGACGCATGTTCCATCCGGGTGGAGGCATGGATCCGGGCGCCCGGAATAAGCAATCCATGCAGTCTAATTGACAGTGTTTACTCACCTAATATTCCAGTGCTTCTGACGATCGGCTCATCCAAGTCAACTTTCTCCCATGAACGTGCCATCTGTGCCTGCACCGGATCCATGAAAAGGGCCTCCAGTATCCTTGTCCACGGCCACCAGCGGAAAACGCACTTGGCCCTTCCGGGTTCCCACTTGCCATCGACCATTGATGGCTCCTTGAACCGGCCGTGGTTGCATTTCGGACACGTCGGTGCCTCTTCGGGAAGCAGATCTTTGAAAAGAAAATTGCACTTCTGGCACACATCCATCTCGTTGTACTTCATGAGGAAATCCTTGAAAAACCGCACGCACGCTTGGTAGGTATGAGGTAGTGCTACCTCGTCATCGGTCGAGATTGATTCATCGTCGACCTCCAAGCCGCATACTCGACGTCGCAGAATTTCCAGGATTGTGTCAAAGTACGCCTGGGTCGAGTTATGGTTGGAGTGGGCCTCAAGTAGATCCAGTATGAAGCGGTTTGCAAGGGTAGTCGATTTGTCATGCACATTTTCTCCCTCCTGCAATTTAGTCACACAGCATCTGATTGATTTTGGTCCAGAGGGGTTCCACACGTAAGGACGCACCGTTCCAATGACTTGGAATAGTGATATAGTGCAGTTTTCGGAAGGCATTCAATCTGTGCGTATTGAACTTACCATGATGAATTCCGGGTCCCTTGTTCGGTCGTTTTCACGTTGCTCGCGCGCATCACTTTCCTCCTCCTAGAATACGGCGGGCATCCACTCCCATCAACCCAGCAATCCTGAACTAATAAGATGCGATGTAAGAATCTGGCTTACAGTGATGGCTCTAAAGGTGTTCCAAAGGCTTGGACGATGCTTGGACTCTTCTTCGTGGGGGAATCCAAGGTTGTTCCAAAGGCTTGGACGGGGCTTGGATATTGTTAAACAATGGTTCCAACGGCTTGGACGGGATTTAGAACTCACCGAGTCGGACGATGCATACTCAATCGGGCTGAAGAAGTTTTCACGGATCTTTCGGAGCATCCGTTCGGCATGGTCATGAAGATATGTGTCATCCTCGTGTTCTTCCTCTTCGTCCGTCTCTGATGGTGGATCCGTCTCACCGTCATCATTCACACTTTCGGCACCGTCAAGAGAGTCGTTTTCTTCATGATCTCGGTCATTGGAGAGGCGTGCGACGGGCGGATGTAGGACCAAATGCCGCTTAATCTGTCTTTTGGAGTAGCAAAATCGGAGTCTGCATTGATCGCATGGGCATGGAGTGCCTTCCGCGTTCTCGTTTCGAACTAGTCCACGCCTTTGCCTAGCCATTATTCCTGCGAATCCATGTAAGAAGTGTGAGTTGTCTGACCGGACTTGTAAGGTTTTCAGATGCATTCCGGGCGCCCGTACCCATGGTCCGGCGCGTGGGAACGTAGTTCCGGGCGGTCGGAATTAAATACCTTCAACATTCGGCAAAAGTCCGGTTTGTCACCTTTACATCAGGGTTTCTACGTTTTTAGGCACAATCCGGGCGCCCGGACAGGCCAGGGATTACGGTGTCCATCGGTTTGGAAAAAGCCATCTTAAAAATCGACTAGGTCCACTTCTGGGGATTAATCCAGAGGCTTGGAAGTCCATTGGAACTGGACATTTGCTCCCACTTGAAAAATTCCATGCCTCTGGAATTCCAAAGTGAAGCATTGGAATCGCACAAAGTTATTTAGAACGTTTTGAGGATTGCAAAAATCACCTAAGGACCAATATTCCAACGGGTTGGCCCACTTAAACCAATGGCATGGAACTTTTTTGGTAAAAATCGACTAGGTCCACTTCTGGGGGTTTATCCAAGCCCTTGGAAGTCCATTGGAATGGGACATTTGCTCCCACTTGAGAAATTCCATGCCCCTGGAATTCCAAAGTGAAGCCTCTTATTTCAAAGCTTAACACTTGGCTGTTTTTTGTGTAAAAAGCCCAAAAAACAAAATTTCGGAAAATTTTCTGTTTTTTTGAAAAGTGGACATATGTTTGGCCCCGATGTTTTTGATATGCAGCGACGTGAAAAATGCAGAAAAATTGTTTTCTACCGTCAATTATGCACATCTTACGGGAAATTTCTAAAAATAGAGCTGCGACGAATTCTGTAGAAGGATTTGCTCCAAAAAAGGAACAGTCCCGTGAACGTCGGCGTTTTTTTGCTATCGACCCGATCCCAGGGTGTGGAATTAACGAAGACCGTCAGATTTTTCTGGTAGTCAAAATGAAACATCTAAGGGTTCCTATAGTGCACATGCACAAGTAATCGGCTGGTAAATTAACGAAGACCGTTCGATTTTTCCAGAAATCGAAACTCAAAATGGCTAAAGGTGATACAGTGAACAGGAGGGATGTGCGCACATCCCAGCTGTTCACCGTAAACCTTTAATGGGATTCGAACCCATGACCGCGAGCTCTGAAGAGCGACGGCTTACCATCTGGACTATCGATAAGTCAAGATGGAAAACACGGCAGCGATTGCAATGTCATACCCGTCGACGGAGGACAGAGGTGACAGCAGTCGCAGGTCCGCTCGAAATTCAAAATTTCGAAAAAGATCGCGATAACGCGATCCAGTCGCTCGGACCAATGCACCAAGCCGCCGGACCTGCCTTGGAACAGATTTGCGGCCGTTGCGGCCGTTGTGCGTTAAAAGAGAGTCAAACTATTTGCAGCACACCACCGTATTCAAGCCGTACCGCAGAAAACCCACACCGTAGAAAAATGACACGACTACTAAGGAGAAGCGATAGGAAGACCCCACCGCCAAAACAAACTGTAAAGAAAAAGCTGCTGGACAGGTCGCCGCGGCAATCTGCTTTGACCGATACGAAAGACTCCACCACCCGCGCTCTAATGGCAAGAATCGCGGAGATGGAGCAACGTCTCTCCTCTCATCCGCAGTCTTCAAATCCCCCCGCCGCAGTAGTAATGCAGACAGCTGGCGGGGTTGCTGGCCCCACGCAAGACGACATCAACGACATGCGTTCGCATGGCCGGGACATTATCGAGAAGAGAATGGAGAAAGGCGACATACCGGTGGGAGCCACCTCCTCGCGATTAAAAAGCTCCTTAGTCCGCGATGTTATCGAGGAGATTCACGCGGTCACGCCGTCTGTCCCGAAACGCCAAGTGAGCATGTACCTGACCAGCCGCTTAGCGTATTTGAAAAATACCAAGGCCACAGAAGGACGCTGGAAACAGAAGTTCACCAAACAATTTCCGGACGGGTACTTCGCGCGCTACGAAGGCCCCGCAAGGGGCTTCCGATTATTTGGAAGAGCCGAGTCCTTGATCACCGCTGCTGAGACCGAGGCGATCCTCAACTTCCAGGAGGCTGGGCGTCCGAAGTCGGGGCCGCTCTATGATGCCGTAAAATCTATCAATGGATGGACAAAGGAGTCCATCCCAGACGATGGACAAGGCGAAGAAGAAGAGAAGAAAGTCAAGGTGGAGGAGCCCCCTCCGCAAAAGCAAAAGGTGTGTACTGCCGCTGGAACCGTGGTTCCAAACAACTGGAACTGTGAGTCCACGGGTTTCTTTAAGTAACTTTATTTCACGCACGAGCACGGGCCTATTCCCAGCGTTTGGAACTATTTTGGAACCCCTTTGGAACTCCTTTGGAACCGTTTTTTAAATATCGTCCAAGCCTTTGGAACCACCGTTCCACCCGTGACTGACATATTGTTGTGTCTTTCGTTTCGAATATACAGGAACCGTTGACCGAGAGCGAAGAAGATGGTAAGCTCACCAGCGGTCGCTTCGTCGAAATATTCCACGGTGCCCAGAAGGGGCACAAGTCGCGGCCGCCAGCGGACACGGATTCCTTCACGAACATCTCAAAGTTTTGCATCGCGCGCGGTTTGTTAGACGTGGTGGGGGAGGGCCAACGGGCATGGCAAGTCTTAAGGGACTTGTCGTGCCCAAGGACTGCGTGGAGGTAACCCTCTACGCAATAAAGGACGAAGAAGACTACATCTTCCGCATGCTCTCCCACCATGCGGAGGGCATCAAACTTTTAAAAAAGAAAATGGGCAAGGAGGCAAAGATCAAGGGCGAGGACCTCGCCCACGACGAGTCCTCTATTGTCCCCGCCGTAAAAAACAAGCCCACTGTCTGGTTAGTCCCTACCCATTGTTTTACTATTTTCTTTTTACTTACGCGTATGTGTTGTTTTACGCAAAACACACCGTCCCAGGTTTGGACGGGCCGTTCCAAGCCCTTGGACTGACCGTTCCCGCCGTCTGTACTCCGCAGGATCCCCACAAAATATGTAAGAAACAGCACGGTGCAAACCGATAAGAACGTCGACTTCGGCAAGAAAAGGAAAGCTGCTGCTCCTGAAGGAAGCAGCAAGCAGCAAAAGAAAGAGGAGGAAGAGAAAAAGGGTGAGGAGGTCGTCGACGAAAAGGAGGGTGATGAGAAAGATGATGACGAGGATGAGGATGATGAAAAAGGGGATGAGGATGATGAGGAGGATGCGGCAGCATGACTGCTATTTTTGTCAGAATATAGAGCTTGTTAGAGCCCAGACAATAGAGCAATAGAGAACCTTTACGATTCTTTGTGTAAATATTTCAAACAGCAATACATATCAATAGCACCTTTGTACTGCATATGCATAATAGCAAGCTCGTGGACCAATGGTTCCAAGCCCTTGATACCTGTTTGTATGTATATAGAACAAAAACAGATTGGAACCATAGTTCCAAGCGGATGGACCTATACCGGTCCTTACGGTTGGAACCGTAGTTCCGGGTGGCTGGAACATTTTTGTAAATAACCACTATAAAAGGTCCCATTGAGTTCCAAGCCGACGTCCAAACGGTTCCTAATGCAGTCCAAACGGTTGGAACCCGTTTGGAATGTCGTCATTATATGGTCCAAGCCGCGTCCAGGCCGCCGGAACCCCTTTGGAATCATTAATCATAATATGTCCTACCGGGTTCCAAGCCGATGGTCCAAACGGGTCCTAACGCGTTCCAAGTTATGACCAAGCCGCTGGAACCCGTTTGGATTGTCGTTATTATATGGTCCAAGCCGCGTCCAGGCCGCCGGAACCCCTTTGGAATCATCAATCATAACAGGTCCTACGGGGTTCCAAGCCGACGGTCCAAACGGGTCCTAATGCGTTCCAAGCTGTTGCCGAGCCGCTGGAACCCGTTTGGAATGTCGTTATTATTTGGTCCAAGCCGCGTCCAGGCCGCCGGAACCCCATTGGAATCATCAATCATAACAGGTCCTACGGGGTTCCAAGCCGACGGTCCAGACGGGTCCTAATGCGTTCCAAGCTGTTGCCGAGCCGCTGGAACCCGTTTGGAATGTCGTTATTTTTTGGTCCAAGCCGCGTCCAGGCCGCCGGAACCCCTTTGGAATCATCAATCATAACAGGTCCTACGGGGTTCCAAGCCGACGGTCCAGACGGGTCCTAATGCGTTCCAAGCTGTTGCCGAGCCGCTGGAACCCGTTTGGAATGTCGTTATTATTTGGTCCAAGCCGCGTCCAGGCCGCCGGAACCCCATTGGAATCATCAATCATAACAGGTCCTACGGGGTTCCAAGCCGACGGTCCAGACGGGTCCTACGGTATTCCAAACCGACGGTCCAACGGCTTGGAAGCCGATTGGAATTTTATGTAAATTCCAAGGGGGTTCCAAGGGCTTGGATAGCAAATGTCCAGGTCCAAGCCCTTGGACCGCGGCTTGGACGGGGCTTGGACCTGGACATTTGCTGTCCAAGCCCTTGGAATTCCCAGTGTTAACGCCAACGCCTCTCAAACACATACCTGTCCTACCGGGTCCTATGGGGTTCCAAGCCGACGGTCCAAGCCCTTGGAATAATCCTTATTTTGTAGGGATGGCGCATGTTCAACACAATGCAAATTCCGAATTTAGTGAATTTCGGACTTTGGAAATTGGCATTCATCCATTCTAAAATGTACACGCCAGTCGAAAAATAAGATATTTGGATGATGTTAGACTTTCATAAATTCGCAATACATATATACTTGAAGATTTAATGTGCCGCACAAACCAACCTCGCGATATATGCCCTCTAGCAAGCAATTATGATGGCTGGCTGGTCAGCTCGCGTGACCACTGTTTTAGGGGGGAAACCAACGAGCCAATATATTAGAGGGGAAGCCAACGAGCCAACGAGCCAACGAGCCAATATATGCATTCCAACCGGGCCTACCGCCCAAATATGATTGGGACATATGTATAGGTTCAATTTGATGGTATCCGCGCAGGTGTAGCGTTGATATATGATTGGTAAAAAAATATTGAAGACGAGTCACTAATTTGCCACATTTTGAATGTTCAAAAAAATCCGTTTTGAAAAGTTTGAGTGTAGAGGTTTGAAATGCGTTCGTCATGGATATATGGGATGGATATAGGCCAAACCAGCGTTCAAATAAATTAATATAGGACCTATATATACCACCTTTCATTGGTTAGACACCACAAATCACGGGAGATGGCCAATTAAATTATCGGAACAATGGTCCTCGTGGTAGGACCAAATCGTCGATTTGGTCCTACCACAAGGACTGCGGGGCAGTAGCCACTTATGCAGGTGAGAAAGGGTGTGAAAATGCGTTGAGAAAAGTGAGAAAAAATGCGTGTAACCTCCCATTACTCCGTATTCCCCAAGCCCCAGTGACCGTATCCCCCATGCCCAAGTGACCGTATGCCCCATGCCCCATGCCCCAGTG
>LGRX02009895.1:0-15149 GCA_001247695.2 Cymbomonas tetramitiformis | reverse complement strand
TGACTGTATCCGAGCTGGAGCTCAAGGGTCAGTCAGAGGTTAATCTGCTTCAAATCTTGGGGCACAGGTCCGTTTTTCGGCAATTTTGCAGTGTACAAAATTGCAATGTTCTAGATAAACAGTTGAACAAGGCTACAATTCAAGCAATTGCAATATCTTTATGGCAGGAAAGATTGACCAGTAATTTAACAGGTTGAGCAACAGCTCCTCCAAATAGTTACTTCAAGTTAGAACCGCCTCCAAATGGGCAGAATTCGGGTCTTATACTTTCAAGGCGCGCATTTCATATCTCTAATCGATCTGTCCCATGTCGGCTGGCATATCATCATCTGCCACCTATACAAATCCTAATCAGAGAATCTGCATTTGGACAATCCTAATCAAGACAGTTGATTTCATTGTCCCTTGCTGGTCTTTGCCTTCTTCCTACGAGGAGCCACGTCAAGCACTTCTTCGTCATCACTGTCACTGCTTAAGGTGCATTTCAAATGAGTTACATACTCATGTGTCCAACATCTCGGATATTTCCTGGGTTGCCTCTTCGTCTCTTCAGACACCCCAGCCTTATTCTCACCCATTGAAGTCAATCCAGTATCTGATCCAGATGGTTTCTTCTCAGATATGGCCTCAGACTCCTGCTCGGTGATAGGCTGATCCTCTGGCTGAACAGGTGAGGTCGGGGAGGTGCCCTTTGGTACCCAGATAATTTCACCCTTCTCATCCATGATCAATTGCAGTCCCATTCTCTTCAACTTTCGAGCTTCAGCTTGTTCTTCAGCATCGTCAGCTACCAAGTCATCGAACTCGCTGACGTCATCCTCGGTGGCATCATATTCGGGCGAGGCAGGCTCCCATTTCGGACTGGCAGTGTCCATGTCATGCTTACTGTATGGGACACCCGCGTCATCGTTGTCATCCGAACCTGGTAGCTTCTCTTTACTGTCAGTGACACCCGCGCCATCATTGTCATCAGAATCTGGTAACTTCTCCTTACTCCAGGACACAGCACCTGTACCCGAATCGTCACTCTCCGTAGGCGCTGAGTGTGCAGGCTTACGCCCCGTGTATGGAATTCCACGATATTCGTCATCGTCAATCACAATCGTCGGATTCCCGTGCCCAATGCTGCTGATCGGTAATGAGAATGGCGCTACCGGCGCCTTCAATTGAGTGGCGTCTTCCAGAAACCAGCCGCCGCCCCTATTACGCTCCCAGCGGCGTAGCGCACCAGAAGGGTGGACGATAATATGCTGCCAGCTATAATCAAGTCCAGGCTTTCGCTCCCCATAGTACGAAGTCAATGGCTCAGGAGTCCCCTTCCTAGCCCATTGCCATTTCACTGCCCCAGTACGCATAAATACAATATGCCAATCGAATGGCTTGGCAAGGCTATTGTTCCCTGGCACATTATGACAGTAGGTACCATACAGACTATAGAGAAAAAGAAAACACGACAAGGTCAGAAAGTTTGCAAAACTGCTCATTAAGCTAATGAGGCTTTTTGTTCAAGCGTTGGTCAGTCATCGAAATTATCGGGTAAAACAGTCAGGCATGTCATATTATGACAGTAGGTACCATACAGACTATAAAGAAATAGAAAACACGACAAGGTCAGAAAGTTTGCAAAATTGCTCATTAACCTAATGAGACTTTTTGTTCAAGCTTTGGTCAGTCATCGAAATTATCGGGTAAAACAGTCAGGCATGTCATATTATGACCGTAGGTACCATACAAACTATAAAGAACTAGAAATCACGACAACGTTTGAAAGTTTGCAAAACTGCTCATTAACCTAATGAGACTTTTTGTTCAAGCTTTGGTAAGACGCAATTATAATTAAAAGAATGACAAATAACTGAAAAGTTTTTACAGAATTTTCAAAAATATTTGAACTTACCGCAGTTGGAAGTACTCCAGTGCCACCTATCTGCGTATCGATTGAATCGTCCAAGAGACTGAACTCTTCTCTAGACTTCTCAGGACACTTCCAGAATTCTTCGTTCTCGGAATTTCGCCACATTTCATTTAAAAAAGAACTGTAAGCAGCAGCAGGACCTGTGTTATTTGCTCGGGTAACAAGCTCATCCAGCCTGTTCTTGCGCACTGTGTAAGCAGGCGCCACGCTGCTAATCAGCATATTTTCAGCGTCAAGTTTGACAGCAATATGCTCATGCGCGCGTTCGCCCGTTGTCGGCACGTACACCGGCGTATTGCCGCCGCCGGCTTGCGCAGAGCCAGCGAAAGAGATACGAAGGTTCTCATCGGCGTTTGCTGGCAAAAGAGGCAAGTTTTTCTGAACTGTACCGCCATCGGCAGTTGCGAGAAAAACAGATACTCGCAGCCAATGGCCCTTTAAACTAGGTACGCGCTCAACAGACCACTGCTTGTCGGGTAGCTGTATTACGTTTCCTGCGCTCAACAATGCGCGAAATTGGTCCGCAGTTGCCATTATTTTTATTCACGCAAAAGTAAAAGAAAAAAGGCGATGAGCTGTAAGCAGTGTTATGCAAAATAGGTTTTGGATTGTGAGGAAGACTGGTCGAGTTTATGAAATTTCAATAAGTTCCGTGCTCTCGTCATCAAAATCCGAGAATTGCGAATCGAAGTATTTTATTGGACGGGTCGAAAGCGACAAAGAACTTGAATCTGCATTCAAGTTCTCGATTTCGATTGATGACATCTGTACTCGATCCGGGAACTTGAGTACATAATGATGTTATTGGACAAAGTTTAGTCGATCGATCCGATAAATTTAATATGACCGACGGTAATATTCAAATTCAAAGTCATCGGCTGTCGCCCCAGACGAAACTCGGAATGAACTCTCGTCGTTTTCATTTCACGGAAATCGGCTTCATAAGATTTTTGAACTATTTTTCTGATGGGGCCGTTCTGGCAAATAGCTGACGAAGCTATCGACGAAGTTATCGACCTTTCACAGCCTGCAATATACTACACCCAGAAGGAAGACGATATCATAGAAATAGAAACCGACGTATTTCGCTCATCGCCAGTTAACGCTCCTCGCTCATCGCTATACAAAACAGTTTGCGACGATGAGATATTATGCTTTCCGTGCGTTGAAACGCCAATGCACTCGAAAAGCGCAGAAACTCCAATGACTGCAAACTTGCAAAAGACTAGCGACTCTCGCGCGACTCAGCGCTCATCGGACTCTGATGACACAATAAACACGCAAGAGTCTAGTTCGCGAAAGATCACAAGTGTTGACTTCAATGAGATAACGCAAAGCCTTGAAGCAAGCTTTAGTTCGCACTCCGTGGGTGAGAAAAGAGTGAAAGTGTGCTGAATGGGAAAACAACTAAGGTCGGTAAAGAGCGAGCAGTTTACACATCAGCAAAAAGAAAACCCAAAGAAAAGAGTCAAATACCAATCAAAGAACGAAACCTTTCACAGTCCAACATAGAAAGTATAGCAATTTATCGGTGCAAGTGCAAATCGTTTTGCTCATTAATGTTTCACATATCAGCTTTGACAGCTCAACGCAAAATGTTTTGGGACTTGTCTCAAAAAGATCGTAAAGAATGGATGGTAAGAGATCTTATGAAGAGCGGAACCAGAACTTGTGACTCAAGAAGTCAAGATTCATATTTATGTTCTTCATATGTGACAGACCGGTAAGTTTGCCAAAACTGCTCATTAGCTTAATGAGCGGTTTTCCTTCTTTTTTATAGAATCCCCTTGAAGAATAATTTATTTTGCATATTCCTGAAAGTTTGCCAAAACTGCTCACTAAGCTAATGAGCAGGTTTTCTTCTTTTTTATAGAATTCCCTTGAAGTATAAATGTTTGTGCATATTCCTGAAATTTTGCCAAAACTGCTCACTAAGCTAATGAGCAGGTTTTATTCTTTCTTTTAGAATTCCCTTGAAGTATAAATGTTTGTGCATATTCCTGAAATTTTGCCAAAACTGCTCATCAAGCTAATGAGCAGGTTTTCTTCTTTTTTATAGAATTCCCTTGAAGTATAAATGTTTGTGCATATTCCTGAAATTTTGCCAAAACTGCTCATTAAGCTAATGAGCAGGTTTTATTCTTGCTTTTAGAATTCACTTTGCTTGTATATTTACAGGTGTGCTCGGCATTCTACCAGAAGGTTTACAAAATAAGCCAAGGATATTTCTGTGACGTGCGCGAGCGGGTTCTCTCTGGAAGAACAAATTTCATTCACGGGCTGACGGGCAGCGAAGCAAATCGGCGTTTGTCCAACAAAAAATCAAATGTCGTCGCCTTCGTGAATAGATATGCGGAAGAACAGGGCGAACCCCAGCCTCATAAACCTGAGACGCATCTCCCGTCGGGGAAGACAAGAGAAGAGATTTGGGATGATTATCTCGATTCCTTATCTATTCACGACCGCAAATCCAAGGAAGTCTCCTTGCCGTACTTCTACGAAATCTGGAAAGACGAGTTCAAATCTTGGCTCAAAGTTCCGAAGTGCAAGCGTTTTTCGCAGTGCAGTGTATGTGCTTCGATCAAACTCTTGAAGGAGGGCACACCTAAATCCCAGCACGGTAAGCTAAATTCTGAAAAATATAGTATTTGCATTTGTTTTACGTTGTTTTAGAAGTTTGTATATCAAAACGTTTTTTTTTTTCAGGTCAATACGACAAAATGCGAGAGGTGCACCTTAACCAAGCGCGTGCCGAGCGTGAGAAGTTCTACAAACACGGCCGAAAATCTAACATGACTAAGAGCATCAAGGAAAACAAGACGTGGTGGAAATATTCCTCTGTCATCATTGACGGGAGGACCCAATGGACGACGCGCCTGCCGCATTTCAGGCGCATGCCATCATATCTGGACCGAAAGGACTTCTTGGACGTGCACAATATGGGTAGCATCATCGAAAACGTTGGCCGTTTTATGGACTTCAACTACGCGAATTACGGTGACGACGCCAACTTCCTGCTGAACGTGCTGCATCGTGACGTCACTCGAATTCAAGAGCACCGTCATAAAGGGGATGGCGAGGAACCGTACCCGATGCCGGAAGTGTTATACGTCCAGCTTGACAACGTGGGCACCAACAAAAGCATTATGCTTTTGGCGTATATCTCTTGGTTGGTTATGTCTGGCGCGTTCAAGAAGGTGAAGGTGAACTTCCTAATCGTCGGCCACACCCACGAAAACATCGACCAGATGTTCTCGCGTTTTTCTGTGCGCTTAAAACGCAAGCTTGCGATGACCCTTGACGAAATGATGGAAATCGCAAAGGAGTGTTTCTCGGATGGCATCTTCACGACCGCGGTGGCGAAAGTGCATGATTTGAAGACCTGGTTCGGTGGTCGCTACGAGAACGTCTGTGGCATCTCCACGCAGCAAACCTTCAAAGCGTTCAAGAACGAGGCCGGCGAAGTGGTCGTGCAATACAAGATGTATTCCACCGACAAGAAGTGGCTACCAGAGGAGGGCCTCAAGGTGTTGAACTCTATGCCCGAGAACCTGCCTGATTTTGTCAAACCGAAAGCCTTCTCCAAAGAAGGGCTTACGAAGCTCGAGGATCTGGTGGACGGGATGCGGACCATTTTGAGTACGACGTTTACACCTACCCACGAGGCGTGGTGGGCGGAGCTGTTGAGGAAGCAACGAAAGCTGACCGAGGAGGGCATTTTCGAGGAGCCCAATGCCCCGTTCGTTTTGCCGAGCAAATTGCACGCACGTTTGAATGCCCCTTTGGTGCATGCCCTGGAAGCTCCTCTCAGACTCGCCGAAGCTCAGATGCCAGCAGCAGCAGAAATTCCAGCCCGAATTCAAGAACGCGTAGAACGTGCACCGATTGCCGTGTACACGGGCAAACGTAAGGCGGTGAATCGGGCTGCTAGAAAAGCTGAAGCGTACGTGGCCAACCCGGTATGGGAGGTTTCGTTCGATCAGATGACCGTAAACAGCTACGCCGTTTGCTTCGGAGAAATCACGGGCGTGAAGGCCAACGATGTATGCCAATTCCGTGTCAAGCTCAACGGCAAAGAATGGTCGGACCCCCTGATGCTTGTCCGAGTGCATGCACGGATTGTCTACGCGAAGGAGTTGAAGTACAAGCACCTGAAAGTGAAGACATACACGGACACTAAGGAGCGAAGACTCGGAAAGGTGTTGGCAGGGAAAGCGGGAGCCTTCTGGGAGAACGCATCCGATACGCCGTCAACTGAGCCCTTCAAAAGTGCAGAGATATTGCTAGCGTGGAACATCGCAGCTAACGAAGCAAAAGGTTGTATCCCAGAAGAACAGTATGGGCAACTTATAGTGGCACTGCTTGCGCAAAGAGCCAAGAAAAGACGAATTGATAACGGGCAAATGGAAGAAACCGAAGGCGATGAAGACAATAGCGAAAACGAGGGAAATGAGGAAGTGCCGACCTGTCCAGACCGGTCCAGACCTGACCAGAGGTGTAAAGACCTAGACGACGGTAGCGATGTTGAAATGTGAATAGAATCAGCAGACTAAGACGCACGAAATAGATGTACATAATGTAAATACGATTATTAGAGAAATCTGATATGGCAATTGCTCATTTCTTTTGTATGTCATGCTCGCTACCATTTACAGCACAGAAAATAAATTGCATGCTTCACCGTGTCTTGGAAACATTTTCGTACGTGTCTTGTAATTTTACCGTTGCGGAGGCCTGCGAGCAAAATTATTTTCAACATTAACATTTTCAGCACATATATTTTCTAAATATCGCAAAAAACAGCTAATGTCAATTATCTACCCTAATGTCAATTTCATCGAATAGCGTGTTCCGCCGAGGGTTGAAGTATGCACCCAAGGTGATGCGGCGCCTGAGAGCCATCCACCTGGATGTCTCCAAGCCAGAGGAGTGGGAAAGGAAGGCTGTCACTGACGATATCCCAGGCACCCACAACTCCCTGTTGAAGATTCGGGAAGTCGCTGAGGAGGTGGAGAGTGACATTGACGCGGAGGCGGCTCAGAGGCGCACTCAAGACCGTCCTCCCCGTAATGTTTCATTCGCCAATCCATCACCTCGCACCCCCTTCTTCAGGCGTACCCCCTCCTCGAACCGCCCAGCTCTTGCCATGCTGGAGAATGGGCCCGCCACCATCGCCGCCGCGGCAGTTACCCCATTGCCACCACCACCTGGCCTCTCCCGCCCTGACGCTCCGAAGGTCCGCCGGTGCTTCGCCTGCGGCTCCGCGGAGCACATCGTCCGTCCGTAACTGCACGGACGAGACCAAGCTCAAGGAGTGGAGGGCCAATGCACCCGCTCGATTGGCAAATTCCCCTGGGTTCGTAGCCGCCGTCGTCTGGGCCATCGAGCAGCAGGAGGACATCTCCTCGGTGGATGGCGTCCCAGAGGAGTTCTCCGAGGAGGTCTTGGCACTTGCTACCTGTGAGGACGAGCAGAGCTACCAGATCCCTCGCTGGTATCGAGCTTGTGGAGGGTGACGGCCTCCCCCCGGTTGAGGACGATGAATGACTGGCCGGCGACCAGTCCCCGACCCTGCCCTTCGGGGAAGTGAGGTCATGCCCTGATGATCAGACCCTCTCCGCCCTGGAGAAGCGGTCAGAGCCAGTGGAACCCCGACGCGCACGAGGACGCAGAGACCCTTGGGGCCATCGACCCCATCCCAAGAGCGTGGCCTTCACCTCTGGAACCCGCTTGCGACGCACCTACCGCTCAGCTGGTGCCCCATCGCTGCCGGGAGATGACCTGACCAGCCACCCCCTTGCAGAAAGCACCCCCTTCGACGAGCCGTCACTACCTCTTGATGACGGCCCTGCTTACACACAGGCAAGGATCGAGGGTCGGAGGGGGCGGCGAGTTCCCCGGCACAGACCCCCCATTATGGGCAGCAACCGTGGAGAGCCCCTCGATCTTCGCCCCCAACCGCGTGTTGTCCTACCATTACCCAACTATCAGTCCAACCTTGCAGACCCGCAGATAGAAGAGGCTAACTGCGTGGCACTGGAAGAGAGATCTGTGCTCCCTCCCTCTCGAGGTCGCCATGCAAAAGGTCCGCAGAGCTCTGCGCAAATCCCCGGAGGCTGCCAAAGACCTGGTGGATAAGATGTGGGAGCGCACCCGTAGCCGCATACGCTCTGGGAGTCGATCGCCAAAGGAGCACGTGAACCGCGCCAACCAGCTGGCAGAGAGGGTGCGCATTGCCCGCGAGCCTCAAGATCGCAGGGAGGGCCATCAGCGCATAGCATTGTGGCACCTCCTCTCACACGACGGCCGCCAGCAAGTCCTCGAGCCCCCTAGCGCCAGCTCCTCCGACCTCTACGCGGCTTGGAGAGAGCTGTCGCCCGCCGAGCAGCTGGAGGCGATCGCCACTTCGAGCCCAGACTCTTCCCCAGGTAGCAGGCTGTGGGGAAAAGAGGGCGCACGAAGAGCAGCAGCGAGATCCTCGGCATCTCTCTGCACCCTGGACACTGAAGTGGGCACGATACCTGGGACAGCGGGAGACGTGGGCCTACCTGGCGCCTGGTGCAGTCTACACGCAGTACACCAGTACAAGATGAGGAAGCTGGGTCCCAGCCCCTTGGGAGCGTCCCCTCCATTATCCCCGCTGGTCGAGCCCACAACAGAGACGACATCTTCGCACCATAACAACGCGCCGGCCACCCCAGGGGGGATTAATATCGGTCCAAGATTTCGTCCGTCCGTCCAAGACAAATTTTTGGACGGACGGACCAAACATTCTTAACATTCTAAGATTTCGCAAAATAGGGCTCCCATACTTAAGCCCATACTTAAGGAGGGTAACGCGTCGGCCCGCGTCGACGCCTGCGTTTTCACATACTTAAGAAAATTTAAATTTGTTCTTCATACTTAAGGAATATACACTGACTCCTTCATCCCCCCCTAATTAGGGACTCAGGGGGTATAACCCAGTCGTATGCGAGTGTCAAACGTGCGTCACAGAGACGAACCCAACGACAGAGCTTGACAATCGTATACGATTATCAAACGTGAGTCAGGCAGTAACCCTGTGATTTTTTGCATCGGCCCATGCCCTCCTTGGCAATATTTAAATCGCTTGAGCCCTTAAGGAGGATCATTTCCCATTCTTTCCTAGTCCGGTCTATACGGGCTATATAGAAATTAATAATGAATACGCGATACACAGTTCTGACAATCGTGTACGATTGTCAAAACTGTTTCTCAAACGAATTTATTTGTAGTTGTTTTGTTGTTAATAAAAATTTTACGCCGAACCCCACAACAATAATATGGGGGGGGATGGGGGGGAATCAGAAATAAAGCATTCCAAAAAATAAAATCTGAAATCTAGCGTAGAGCAAAATTAGCAAAATTTGAAAAAAGGAAATCTAACGTAGAGCAAAATGACCTTTGTAAAAAAATCTGAAATCAAGCATTCCAAAAAATAAAATCTGAAATCTAGCGTAGAGCAGAATTAGCAAATTTTGAAAAAAGGAAATCTAACGTAGAGCGAAATGACAGATGTAAAAACTCTGAAATCAAGCATCCCAAAAATTGAAATCTGAAATCTAGCGTAGAGCAAAATTAGCAAAATTTGAAAAAATGGAAATCTAACGTAGAGCAAAATGACAGATGTAGAAAATCTGAATATCAATCTGATTGTCAAAACCAGCTTTTCCGCAGACTCTAAAAGACTTAGACGTTAGACTCCAAAAAAGCCTGCAACCATGAATGCCCCCACCCATAGGAAGGATGACTCCAGATTTTGCACTCTTAGGAAATCTCCCAGTTATAAGAATGTGGTTAAAAAAGTGAGACAGTAACTTCTTGAAAATTCTCTGGGCCCTTGATCCACTGCGAGTATCTCATTCCTGAGGGTCCTGTTGCTGTGGAGATACCACAGTCCGAGTATGCTTGTTGAAGTTCTTTGTGCGTGATTTCTGTCAGTAGTCTCGCGGCGGCCGTATCGGGGATTTTAGGGCTATCCTTGAGAATGTCAGTGAGCCACTGTGGGAGTTCATCTGGCTCATTCGGGTTAGTAGAAAATAATTTTTTATTTTTGTATTCATCTAGTGTTGTGTTTAGTCTTTCTGTCTTTGTCTCAGGTATCTTTCCATCACTACCTGGGGTAGCGGCTGCACCTTTTTCAGTAGGTTTCATCTTTCCCATGACTGTGTCTAGAAACCTCGAAAGGTTAGTTGAGAAAAGATGCCGCAGGGCTTCTTTTTCTCGAAGTTTGCGTCGTTCAGTGTCGGTGTCGCTGCTTTTTTGAAAAGCATTTCTGATTATTACATAATTTTCATGCAATCGTAATCTCCATGTGGCTGCTGCTTCATTGAGTTTGGGTTGGATCGAGGCAAACGGTAGTGTGCGGGCAGCCTTTTTGGCTTGCTTTGGAATGTTGCTAACATGAGTTCTTGTATCCAAATATTTGATGGTGCGGCGTACTGTGTTTAGCCATTTGTATATATAGTTAGATACTGCTGATGGTTTTTCGGACCTCCAAGTTTTGTTCAGATTCTTGGTGCCAAAGGCGTCACTTGCCGCCTGATGTGCCAATTTGTGCAGGGTATCCCATGTCGCGTCAGGGTACATTTCCTTGAGGCCAGTGCCGCCGTGTCTAGCTGCTTCCGATCCATTATCCATTTCGAGTGTGCTATGTAGTCTTTCAGTGTAGGACACCCAGCCTGTAGCGTATTGGAATAAATGGGTGGTGCAGTCTATTTTTTCCGAATGCATCTCAGATCCGTACAGATTCCAGAATTTAGCAGGCATATGGGGTTGTAGAAGAATATCCCAGCTGGTCATGTGATCATCTGTGCTGGATTTCGTGATTTTCTTAACTTCCAGTGAGCTGAATGAAAGGTGTCGTTTGAGATAGGCATTTACATCTTTATTATTTAGTAGGTGAGGCGAACCTATATGCCAGATGTTATCTTTGTCGTTATGGCCTAAGTTGAGACCACCTTCTGGCATCCCCTTTCCTCTAGAGAGTAAATGAGCTGCATGCCATCGGCTATTAAGGTGAATCCATCATTCCTTGGGTTTGTTGTGCCATTTTAGACATTGTTATATGTTGTCTGTCTCTTTATTTTTAGCTATGAGCTTGCTCACTGTTATGGGGCTGCCGTCAGTATTATCCCGTTTAAGATCGAGATCAGTGGTGTCACCCTTGATGGTGCTGATAGCGTCTCTTGCTTTGTTTTTATTGATGCACGCGTGCACAAGTTCATTTGTGCTGTATCCGTTTGCTTCAAGGAGACCTACAATATCTTTCTTGTTTATTTTCCTTTTTGTATCCGTGTTTTTGTTTGTCATTCTGATTGGGTAACCTGGGTACTCATCATGTGTGGTTTCCTTGGCACCATTAAATCTAGGTGTTGGCAAAGTTGTATCTGAAGTTATCGCAGGTTTAGTGTCGTTTTGAGGGAGCTTAAATTCAGCCCATACTATCCCGTGGTCGGAGATGATATAAGGGGTTTCCTCCGTCCATCCAGATTTAACTGTCATTTCTGCCATAGTAGAGTTTGCCATGATATGGGTGAGCTTTGGTTTTGAGTTTTTGGATATAACATGTGTGAAAATTTCTGTGTTTGGGTTACGGCCCATTATCAGTTCATTGAGGGAACATTTGTCATTGTTGAAATAAGTTAGAAGATGCTTATTCTTCTCGACATGCTCTTGATATGACATGTAATTTCCACCTGACACCCGCTGATTTGGGGTAATAGTGCAGTTTTTGTCACCTATCTATATGTAGGCCTTTTTTGGATTATTTCCTGTCTTTCCTGCCCAGTCAGTGAGTGTGTCATATAATTCCTTTTGTTCATCTACTAGTGTGGCATCATTCATGTAACCGCTGGCTATGTAGAGCTCCAGACCGTTATTTCCTGAAAATTTTGTCATTACTGCCCTTTTTGCATCACCATCAATTGTGGTAACCGAGGTGGAAAGTGGTAAACTTTTCGGGTTCCATAAGATCATAGAACCAATGGAAGCTCTTTCGTTTACATGAGATGTGCGGAATTGAATTCCTTTTTGTGTCATTAGGGTTTTAATTAATAATGCAAGGTTGTCAGTATTCACCTTGGTTTCTGATATACAAATTATATCGGCCCGTTTGTCAATTAAAAGATTGCAGATTGTTTCTAATTTAACCAAACTGTCTTTATCTTCTTTGTGGTGTCGGAGGCCTCTCATATTCATACCCATTATAATCAGACTGCCAGAGTGTTGTGCTAGTTGTAGTTTTGTAAGTCGGTCTAATTCTTCAGATTGTTTACTAACGCTTTTGTGTTTTGATTTTTGTAAGATGCATCTGCCATCTGCGTCATAAATGTTTTCACAATCAAAGATTTTGTTTGTGCATTTGGTTTTTTGGATTATTCTCTTTTGTTTATGAGAGTGTTTCCTGCGGTATCCATGTGTGTGGTGTGCGCTAGAAAGTTTTCCTTTGCCTGAGATGAGGTGATTATAAGCAGTGTAGGTAGGTTTACACTCTTTGTTTTCAGGATTTGGCTTTGTAGGATGTGCATCAATTTTCGGGAGGTGAGATCTTAATGATTGTCGTATGGTTGAGATGGCTTTGTTGTTTTCGTGTTTGGTTATTCTAGCTTCTCTGCCCGTTTGCGGAAGAATTCTAATGTTTAGGTTTTCAAGTTCGTATAGTAGATCTCTGTTTAGTTGTGCTGCCGAGAAGAATTTAGTGTTGTGCAGGATGTGTAAGGCTTTGTGGGCTAGTGTAAAATTGAAAACCCCCATGTTGTTCGGGTGTACTCCCAGTTTCAATGTTATGCGGTGCACACTTAGGTCTTGTGGGAGACGTGTGAAACTGTCTTTCTGGTGTTTATTGGTAGAAATATCAAAATCACAATAAATAATCTTTCTTTCTGGAATTATGTGGACCGCAGTTGACCATATTTCATTTATCACAAGGAGATGAATTTGAATGTTGGTGTTATTCGTATTCGAGGTGTGATGATATTTCCTATGTGATTCGATGGCTTCTGAAACAATTGTTTCATTAGTGGTGTGTGTCGTCCATTCCAGTCTGAAAGTTTATATCAGAGTTTCTATCTGCTTTTTAGGTGTGGCACCTCTCCGTGTGAGGATATGGTGGGAAGGTGAAGTCATATTTGGGCCCCTGGTTACCGCGTCATTTCCAGTGGGCTCCAGGTTTTTGAGCTCCGGTGTGTTGCGGATATTCTTGTCCAGCTGCTCTATTTCTTTCCTGATTTCTAATCGATATTTATGTATTTCCTTTTGCATTGTTTTGTCGCCATACTCCCCGCTACATAGGTCATACTTTAGGTACTCGAAAAATGAGGTCTGGTGGGAACCTCTGTTCCACTGGGCCCATCTGAAAACTGTGGCTACCCATGTGCCACAGTTGTATGTATCTGTTTGAAATGTATCTTTGCTAATGGTAATTGTGGATACCTTATATTCTGTGGTGGCTTTGAGATTTTCCAGCCAAGTTCTGAGTGCTACCACAATCGTATTGATGGTTTCTCTTTCGGCTTTATCTCCAAAAGGGTCATATATGTAAGCTTCTATTTTCCCAGGTGATGACAAGCGGATCATTATGAGGCGCCAGTGTATATTGTCACACACGCCTATTTGTGTGTGGCCATATTTCTTGAGTCTACTGATAATGATTTGTGTGAATTTTTGGTCCTCCAATGTCATTTTTAGCATCATGTCTGTGAGGTCCATGGGGGCAATGGTACTCGGGTCCCGGATTTTCATTACGTCACCAACATGAGTTGCATTTAACCACCCCTTTTCTGAGAACAGTGATTCCATGGCCATCCTATTTCCATCTATTGCATTATCTTCGGTGCTTGCACCACCGCTTAACATCTGATCAGGTTCAGGCATATTATGTTGTTCGGTATCATTGCCCTTCTTGCGGTGGATTTTATCGATACGTCTGCCCGAATAACTTGGGCAATTCGGTCAGAATCGAGTCGGACGTGTGCCCCAGCTTTCCCAAATGCTTTATGAACAGGTGACGGTGTTCAAGAGCACGAATCGACTTGAATTTCCAAAATCGGCCAGAAGGCATGTGAGCGTTATTATCATGGCCGCCTCTGAGGGCCTGACCGCTCTCACTGCCCCTCGCCAACCGCCCGACACTTGACACCCCCATTCGACTCGGTGGAGGTGCTCGCTGAGCTGCGACGTGTGTGCTGGTCTCGACTTGGTACAGGCTGTTGAATCGCGCCATCTCTCCGATCCGCTCACCCATGAAGCCCTCGATATGTCTTCAGAACCACACTACCTTATCCCACCCCGATATGTGCGGTATAGAGCCGCCAAGGCGCGTCATTTGTGGTGCATGCATCTTCCCTAGGGGGCCATGGGGAAGGCTCTTTTATCGATACTCCGAGTTATAACCCTAAGTCTGTCTTGTGGGACTCGTTATCAATGGATGCTCTCCGAGGCAAATGGGGTAAGGGACATGTCACTAGAGCGATTTTCGACGGCGAACACGATGAAGATGTCGTATCGCCCATCTGGATCAGTGATCTATCCGGATTCGCAACGGGCGGCAAGCCCCCCCCCTGGAGAGGCATATCCTACCGTACTGCGCGCTATCCCCTGTCTACGCCCCGCAGGGGCGCTCGGCGAAAATCGACCATCCCACTTTGTCAAATCACCAATCTGACCTCAGAAACGTGTTCCCCGCACAAAATTACCTCAAGATATCATATCCCCAAATGTCATTCCGAGTAAGTAAGGCGTTCACGCAATGCCGCCAAACCCTACATCAAGGAAACTTACCGCATATTTTTCGCTGGATTTTCGCTGCCTGCCTGCCTGCCCCCTCACTTCCTACCCCTCCTGAAGCCTAGGCACCTCGACATCTGACCTCCAAACAAACCCCCGCCTTTTAGCACTATCATATACGATCCCGCCAAGTCCACCCCGCCCCCTAAATCGAAACTTCAAATCTCGCTCAAGATAACGATACGTCTGCCCGAATAACTTGGGCAATTCGGTCAGAATCGAGTCGGACGTGTGCCCCAGCTTTCCCAAATGCTTTATGAACAGGTGACGGTGTTCAAGAGCACGAATCGACTTGAATTTCCAAAATCAGCCAGAAGGCATGTGAGCGTTATTATCATGGCCGCCTCTGAGGGCCTGACCGCGCTCACTGCCCCTCGCCAACCGCCCGACACTTGACACCCCCATTCGACTCGGTGGAGGTGCTCGC